>JBBJLS010071981.1:0-10697 GCA_037577275.1 Bryconaethiops microstoma
TTCTGAAAGGGAAACAAACTTTTACACACTGAGGAGAAAAGGAACGTTTTTCTTTGTTCCTCTCTTCCATCTCTCACTTTATTTTATTTTCATCTTTCCTCTGCACTCCATCACATCATCCCTCTCTCTCTCAGTCTGAAGGGGCCTGTCCAGTTCTACCTCATCGAACAGAGAACGGTTCTGTGTTTTTTTGTGTTTTGCAGTAGTGGGCGGGTTCTAAAGGGTTCTAGAAGGGGTGGGGATTTGGGGACAGGTTCTATAGGGGGCGAGGATTTAGGGGTGGGTTCTAGAAGGGGTGGAGTTTGGGGGCGGGTTCTAGAAGGGGGCGAGGATTTGGGGGGTGGGTTCTAGAAGGGGTGGAGATTTGGGGACATGTTCTAAAGGGGTGGAGGTTGGGGCGGGTTCTAGAAGGGGCGTGGTTTGGGGGTGTATAGTTTAGCACTGTTTGAGTCTGAATGCCATTAGAGCTTGTAGTGCCTCTGTATTAAAACTAATGTTCTGTAGAAATAATCTGAAAATGTTTCCTGCACTAATAAAGATCGTCGGATAAACGGGCGGCTGATTTATTTCCATACTGTCGCGATATATTTTGGCCACGATACAAGATTAGTGCAGTTTATTTCTACCATATATATCATTATAATGCATTATAACTCATCAGGAAAATCTCCACTCAAGTGTTCCCGTTCAACTCCTTCCCAGTTCCTGTCTTGCGCCCCCTGGTGGACGTCAGAGGCGCCGCTATCAGAGTAGATGTACACACCAAAATAAAAGTCTTTTTTTTTAATGATTAAATAATACTTGGTGCTGGTGTATAGATTTTTAGTGCTGAAATATATCAGTACACAAACAGTAATAAAAATGACCTTCAAAATAGTTGTAAATGCTTGTAAATTTTAAAGTTATCACCTCATAATGAAGCACAGACACAGGCAGGCGAGCACAGATGTGTTTAATGGTTCAGTTTAATGGTTCTGGTGTTAGTCGCTGCGTTAATACTCAGCAGTTAGTTCCCTTTATAATCCTGGGCGGGGGGGGTGGGGGGGTAGATCAGTGACATAAACAGACCCGGTGCTGTTAGTGGAACCCGACTGGATAATACTAGAACAACACCAGAACCGAGAAGTGAAGTAGCAGCGATGAGAATCGCCAGAACAACACAAACAGACCAGAAGTTACACGCAATTCTGTAAAAAACCTAAATTTACAAACTTCCCCAGGTTCCGTAAATCTTGAAGGCGGAGTCTGCGGGTTTAGCTACGAGGCTAACGGAGCTAACGAGTTCGCGGAAGCTCGGGTTCAGCTGGTTTAACGTCCACTGAGGGGAAATTCAATATTCCGACCCGTTTTCACCGCTGACGGGTCGCGCTGGGAAAGACGGGCTTTAAAAAGGTCAAATTTCAACAGAGAAATGTGTGGAGGTCTAGTGATTAAGATACTCGCCTCTGGATCAAGAGGTCGTGGGTTCGAATCCTACCTTCAGCACCACCACTGGGTTCCTGAACAAGACCCTTAGCCCCGAGTGTCTCCAGGGAGACTGTGAGACTGCCCCCTGTAGGTGGGAACGGAAGTGGCTTTGGATAAAAGCATCTTGATAAAAGCCGTAAACGTTAAAAAAAAAAACCACACAGTCCGAAATCATGTAGTTACATTCCAGCCGATTTTAGAGTCGTTTTAATAAAATTAAGACAAAAACAGAACAGTCTGAAACCGCTCCTGAAGGTCAGACTATAGTCTTGTGTGTTTTACCAAATTTGGAGTGAAAATAAAAGTTGAAATTCATATTAAATTCAGATGTTCAGTGCTTTCAATTACTATTTTGAGGGATTTTCACAGATAAATTATTTTTTCAATTAAAAAGGTCAATTAATTTAATGAAGAGTTTGGTGGATCAAAGAAATGTTGATTTAAAAATTACAATTGAATAAAAAAAAGAAACTCATGTAGAATTGAATTCCATCTGATTTCATTTTTACTTGGATGGAAATTGATCAGAAAACAAAATGGTCAAAAACACTCCTGAAGGAAAGACGACAGTTTCTAGATTATCATATTTGGGGTAAAAATTGATGGGATTTTTATCTTAACTTTGCAAAGCAAGTGCTTTTAAGATCTGAGTTGCGAGATTTCCAAGGAAAATCAAGCTTTTCTGATTAAAGCTGTGAGCGTATGAAGGTCAAAATTGATCGACTTTGGGCGCGAACCTGAAAGTGTTCTGTTGAGCTCAGAAGGCGTCCTGGTGATTTTCCACTGATCTCGAGAGAAATAAAGCATTATTGCTGGGTAACGATGTTTCTGGTGGATGAAATAAGTGCTGACCTGAAAACTACAAACTGAATAAAAGTCCTGTGGACACATTTCTCAAACAGATCCGAATTATTTTTCATGAAAATCTCAAATAACAGGACGATTAAAAATCCCTCCTGAGGGTCAGACTGTACTTCAAGTGTTTTGCCAAGTTTGGAGCAACATTTTCTGTTGGGATCAGTTTTAAATGTGGATGTTCAGTGTATTTACAGACCGAGTCGAAGGTAAAAGGTCAGTTTTGAACTTCGGCGATTTGGACGGTGTTGAGAGAATGTCGAGTAAAATTACGTTTACTTTTGTTTTACAAAAACATTTTTCTTTTTCGATAAAGATTAAAAGTTTTTATCAAAACCTTTAATCTCTGGGTTTGATGGGCCACAAACTGTCAGAAAACTGCAGTGATTTGATGAATTGGGTTAAATAAGTCCTGCAGAACTGATTTTAGTGTTGTTTTGATGGAACTGAAGAGAAAAATAGGCCAGAAATCGGTCCAAAAACGCGAGAGAGTGAGTCGTGCGGTGTTGGAAACCGCGCCGGCGAGTCCGGCGGTTTGTGGTTAAACGGCTCTCGAGCTTCCTTTAGTAAACAAGCCTCACCAAACGTCTCCCCTGACTCTCCTGGAGACCCGGAGGAACCGCCGGTTCTCCATCTTAACGTCCATGCGGCGGCGTGACGGACCTCAAAAACCCCAGACGGGGGCGCGAGGGCTCCATGCGGCGCGTCCGCTGCAGGACGTGCAGCGATTTGGAATTTAATAACGAAAGAAAACAGTTCAGAGTAAATCCAGAATCTCGCACAAACACACAGTAACTCGGACGGAGTCTCCGGATATAAAGGCGAATATTAACACCAACACAAAACACGGACAAGTCCCACATTAAACCAAATACTCCGAACTTCAGAGACGGAAGCAGGACGTTCCGCTTGAAGAGCAGCTTCACGTCGCGTCACGCTGTTCTGTACGATTCGCCCCTTCACAAACAAAACAAACCGCACTTCGTTTTCAGGACTGCTTTGTCACTTTTCTGTGTTTTCTTTCAAAATGAACAGTTTCACTGCAGGAATTAGTCCGTAAATCAGGCCACGTCCCAGGAAAGGAAATCATCTTAATCCCAAACCAGAGTGTCGTCGCTATCTGTCCGTTTTTTATCTTTTTAAACATTCTGACCATTATCTTTTAAACACCATTTTTATCCATGTTGAATTTACTCTGCGCCAAAACGAAGAGCCCAACAGAAACGCTCCGAAACGACCTGGAATGAAACTGTTTCGCTTTCCATTTGCACTGCAAGTTTAGAATGTTTTACTTTTTTAATGTAAAACAACTGTTTTGGGGATCGATGGCGATGATGCGCAAAATTCCTCAAAAAGAGGTGCTGTGGAACCTACATTTCTAAACGTATTTCTAAACTTTACTTTTTTTACTTATTTTAAGTCACTTTATCTGGTAAAATAGCTTTTTACCCCATTTCCACTTGATAAATTCTTCATTATTTTAATCTCTCTGCGAGATTAAAAAACAGAATATTTTGATCATTTCTTCAGATTCCTACCGGCGTCCCCTGGTGAGGAATGCTGGGACTGACTGAGGTTGAGGTTCTTCTGCTGGGACGGGTTCTACTGTTGGTGGAATGTCTGAAAAATGTGCACTGTTTTTCTCCGCCTCCTCACCAAAAATCGGCCAATGAGGCTTGAGCGTGAGCTCCAGGTCACTGGTTACATCACTGCGGACTCGCGTCCAGGCCGATCGGGCCGCGCTGGGCGGGCGCCTGGCTGGGGCGTGGCAGCGGAGTCGTACTGCTCGTCAAACCGACCAGCCTCGACTCCTCCACCACTGTGGGCGTGGCCGGGTGGGCGGGGCTGGGCTGCCTCGTGGAGCTCACGTAGCTCTGCCCGTTGTCCACAGGCGGTTGCGCGATGTCCTCCGCTAACACCAGGGGCTGCCGGTCGTCCTCCTCCGAGATGGCGAACACCGGCACAGACACGTGGTCGCCCTCGGCAGCGTGGATTCTGACGGTGTACGACGTGCCGCTGTCTGTATTAAAATAAAAACATTTCAAACATTAAAACAAAAGTACAAGGAAAACTCAGGCGTCTCGGCAGCTGTTAGCTGGACTGACTAGTTTCAGTCTTTCAGGGTCAGAAGCCGCATGAGCGAGTCTGGTAAAGCTGACCAGGCCCCTCAGCTTGGTCTGAGGAGGGTACGAGGATTAAGCCAACACATAAACCACATACACAGAGAGAATGCATGCGGCTAACAGAGATACCGCACCGGTTAGTCACGCCTGGTGGTTTTAACCATCATGGTGCTCTAGACAAGTTCTATCAAGCAGGGGAGGGCCAGAGGTTAGGGTGTTGCTCCTGCAATCTGAAGGTTCAAGCAGTGCCACAGGGAATGGGGCAATGAGGAGGAGGAGGAGGTGATGAGGAGGTGATGAGGAGGTGATGGGTAAGTGATAAGGAGGGGATGGGTAAGTGGTGAGGAGGTGATGAAGAGGTGATGGTGTTGGGGAGGTGATGAGGTGATGAGGAGGTGGTGGTTGGTGATGAGGTGATGAGGAGGTGATGGGTAGGTGATGGGCAGGTGATGAGGAGGTGATGGTGTTGGGGAGGTGATGGATAAGTGATGAGGTGATGGGTAGGTGATGAGGAGGTGATGGTGATGAGGAGGTGTTGGGGAGGTGATGAGGTGGTGTTTGGTGATGAGGAGGTGATGTGTAGGTGATGAGGAGGTGATGGGTAGGTGATGAGGAGGTGATGGGTAGGTGATAAGGAGGTGGTGGTTGGTGATGAGGTGATGGGTAGGTGAGGAGGTGATGGGGAGGTGATGAGGAGGTGATCGGTAGGTGATGAGGTGAAGAGGAGGTTATCGGTAGGTAATAAGGTGATGAGGAGGTGATTGGTAGGTAATAAGGTGATGAGGAGGTGATTGGTAGGTGACAAGGTGATGAGGAGGTGACGAGGAGGTGATTGGTAGGTGATGAGGAGGTGATAGGTAGGTGAGGAGGTGATGAGGAGGTGATGGTAGGTGATGAGGAGGTGATTGGTAGGTGATAAGGTGATGAGGAGGTGATGGGTAGGTGATGAGGAGGTGATGGTAGGTGATAAGGTGATGAGGAGGTGATAGGTAGGTGATGAGGTGATGGGTAGGTGATGAGGAGGTGATGGTAGGTGATGAGGTGATGAGGAGGTGATGGTAGGTGATGGTAGGTGATGAGGTGATAAGGTGATGGTAGGTGATGAGGTGATGAGGAGGTGATGGGTAGGTGATGAGGAGGTGATGGTAGGTGATGAGGTGATAAGGTGATTGGTAGGTGATGAGGAGGTGATGGTAGGTGATGAGGAGGTGATTGGTAGGTGATAAGTTGATGAAGAGGTGATGAGGAGGTGATAGGTAGGTGATGAGGTGATGAGGAGGTGATGGGTAGGTGATGAGGTGATGAGGAGGTGATGGGTTGGTGATGAGGTGATGAGGAGGTGATGGGTAGGTGATGAGGTGATGAGGAGGTGATAAGGTGATGAGGAGGTGATGGGTAGGTGATGAGGAGGTGATGGGTAGGTGATGAGGTGATGAGGAGGTGATGAGGAGGTGTGGTGTCAAGGAGAGGAATACAGAAGGTCAGATGCTGGTGGATTTTGCGAAGAGGTTGGAAATGGCTGTGGTGAACCCGTACTTTAAGAAGAGGGAGGAGCACAGGGAGATGTATGAGTGGAGGAAGATGCACACAGGTAGATTATATCCTGTGTAGGAGGGACAGTCTGATGACTACAAAGTTGAGACTGGAGAGGAGAGCTAGACAGCACAGGATGGTGGTCTGTAGGAGACTCTGAAGGTCAACAGTGAAGATAGAGCCAAATATCAAGTGGTGGAGGTTGAAGAAGGAGGACTGTAAGGTGAAGTTCAGGGAGGAATTCAGACAGGCACTGGGTGGCAGTGAAGAGTTGCCAGATAAATGGATGGTTCTGCAGAAGTAGTAAGGAGAAAGGTGCTAGGGGACATCTGGACAAAGGAAAGAGGAAACCTGGTGGGGGGATGAGGAAGAACAGGACAGTATCCAGAGGAAGAGGTTGGTGAAGAAGAAGTGAGGAAAGAAGAGAAATGAAGAAAGTAGACATGAGTGTAAGGAGGTAAAGAGAGAGGTGGTAAAGACTAAAGCTAAGGGGACTAATGAAGGAGGGGACTAATGAAGGAGGGGACTAATGAGAGACTAATGAAGGATGGGACTAATGAGGGACTAATGAAGGAGGGGACTAATGAGAGACTAACGAAGGAGGGGACTAATGAGAGACTAATGAAGGAGGGGACTAATGAGAGACTAATGAAGGAGGAGACTAATGAGGGACTAATGAAGGAGGGGACTAATGAGGGACTAATGAAGGAGGAGACTAATGAGAGACTAATGAAGGAGGAGACTAATGAAGGAGGGGACTAATGAGAGACTAATGAAGGAGGGGACTAATGAAGGAGGAGACTAATGAGAGACTAATGAAGGAGGGAACTAATGAGGGAGGAGACTAATGAGAGACTAATGAAGGAGGGGACTAATGAGGGACTAATGAAGGAGACTAATGAGAGACTAATGAAGGAGGGGACTAATGAGGGACTTATGAAGGAGGAGACTAATGAAGGAGGGGACTAATGAGAGACTAACGAAGGAGGAGACTAATGAGGGACTAATGAAGGAGGAGACTAATGAAGGATGGGACTAATGAGGGACTAATGAAGGAGGGGACTAATGAAGGAGGACACTAATGAGAGACTAATGAAGGATGGGACTAATGAGGGACTAATGAAGGAGGAGACTAATGAAAGACTAATGAAGGAGGGAACTAATGAGGGACTAATGAAGGAGGGGACTAATGAGGGACTAATGAAGGAGGGGACTAATGAGGGACTAAAGAAGGAGGAGACTAATGAGGGACTAATGAAGGAGGGGACTAATGAAGGAGGGGACTAATGAGGGACTAATGAAGGAGGGGACTAATGAAGGAGGGGACTAATGAGGGACTAATGAAGGAGGAGACTGAGAAAGGCTGGACCACGTGGAGTGAATCAGGACGTGCAGAGGATTTGCTAGACAGAAGTGAGGCTGAAGAATGGAAAGGCTGTTGGTCCAGACGTACCTGTGCAGGTCTGGAGGTGTTGAAGAAAGACAGCGTGGAGTTTTTGACGGGTTTGTTTAATGAAATCTTGGAGTGTGAGAGAAGACCTGAGGAGTGGAGACGAAGTGACCCGGTACCAGTTTTAGAGAATAAGGGTGATGTGCAGAGCGGCAGTAACAGACATGAAGTTTCTCAGAAGTTCAGGGAGAGAGCGCTTGAAGCGAGGTCAAGACGAGATGAGGGTCAGAGAGGAGAAGGATGGTTTCAGGCCAGGAACGAGTTCTACAGATGAAATGTTTGCTCTGAAGGTGCTGAAGGAGAAGTACAGAGAAGGTCAGAAGGAGTTACACTGTGTGTGGATTTCTGACTGGGAGCCCAGGGACGAGTTGTGGTTCTGTATGAGGAGGTCAGGAGTGGCGGAGAAGTGCAGGATCTGCTGAGTACTGAATAATTCACACTGGGTACTGAATAATTCACACTAGGTACTAAATAATTCACACTGGGTACTGAATAATTCACACTAGGTACTGAATAATTCACACTAGGTACTGAATAATTCACACTAGGTACTGAATAATTTATAGTAGGTACTGAATAATTCACACTAGGTACTGAATAATTCACACTAGGTACTGAATAATTTACACTAGGTACTGAATAATTTATAGTAGGTACTGAATAATTCACACTTGGTTCTTAAGTTAGTCGAGCCACTCCAGTGCTAAAATAACCAGCTCCCACCTCCTGTTGCTGGTTCTTCCTGCCTCTGGTGGCCACAGGGGGCGCCGCTGGGCTCTGGAGGCCCGTGAGGTGCTGAGGTGGCGTTCCCGTTGGCGCCCCCCTGCAGTTCGGAGGAGCAGGGCGTGTTGAAGCGGGCGCGCCGCAGGTTGCTGGTGAAGCAGAGGCGCCGCTGGCGCTGCGCCGAGTGACTCAGCGGGTACGACGCCGTGCTCATGGACGACTCGGACTTGTAGTCGGTCCCTCGGTTCTGGAGATGACCGTCAGATAAAACCTTCGCCCCGCCATCGTCATGACGAAAGGCCGTCGAGCCCGGAGAGCCGGGAGAACCCTGGAGAACCAGAGTGAGACACAGGAGATACTGAATAATTCACAGTGGATACTAAGTAATACATAATACATACTGAATAATTCATAGTGGATATTAAACAATACATAGTGGATACTGAATCATTCAAAATAGATTCTTAATAATTCATCGCAGATACCAAATAATTCATACTAGATACCAAATAATACATAGTAGACACTGAATAATTCCTATTGGATACAGAATAATTCATCACAATTCATAGTAGATGCTGAGTGAATTGTTAATGAATCATTAATAGTAGATACTGAGTAATTCATAGTAGGTGGTGAATAATTATTAAAGGATCAAACATGTCTTGACTGACTGAGTGCATTTCGGGTGGGTAAAGTGATTTTAAAATGCTGTTTTTTTAATCTATCCCGTTAACGGTGTACGTGTCAGGGTTCTGCGGTTCTCACGTTGTCCACCAGTTTGGTGAAGGGACTGGTGGAGTTCCAGCTGCGCCACCTCCTGTGCAGTTGAGGGATGGGGGGCAGGAAGTCGTAGAAAGTTCGGACGCTCCAGGCCCGCGGGCGCGTGCTGGCCGCTGACCGGGCGTGGCGCCCCCTGCTGGACGCGGACGGGGCCGAACAGTCCGGGCCGGGCCAGTCGGAGGGTCCCGTGTCGCTGTGTCGCAGAACCCGCTCGCACTGCAGCCGCTGGGGAGCCGAAACCAGCACAGTCCCACATTTATTATCAGTGAAATATTTTTATTGATTTTCATACAAAACTGGATAATCAAAAACAGTCGAGAGGAAAAATCCTACACAGATACACTTTACAGACAAACAGACATATACACAAACATCTAAGGGAGAAAAAAAACACCATAAAAGGAACTGGAATGTTTAGGTAAAGAGCCAAAAAGCTCGTCATCTCTTCTCCACCAACGCCACAGAGACAAACACGCCACAGAGTTTCATGTTTCTTGTGTGCTGAAGGAGAACTCGGCCTCAACACAAGACAGAAAGTGTCGCCAAACCTTAAAAACCCACTGAAACCGTTGGAGTTTGAGACGCGACATCGCCTCCTCTACCCAGCGCCTGTGAGACGGTGGCACCACTTCTTTCCAGCCGCAGAGTTCTGAAGGTCTAGCAGGTAAAGCTGAGAATGCAACAGCCTCCGCCTGGTTTGTGCGACTCCAAACAATGCAGTTAATGGATCAGGATGAATAACAGCATGTGTGCGAAAACCTATTAAAGACACCTGATCAAAAAGGGACGGGAACCAAAACATACGGCTCAGATCAGCCGAGACCCGCTTGCATTTACCTCAACATGCCTTGGAGAGATACAGTCTACTGCAGCACCCCAAGCCTAATGCATGCCAGTCTATCTCTGATACTGCAATTCCCAATTCCTTCAAATGGAAAAGTGATGGAGAGGAAAACCTTTGAATATTGTCCACTGGATCTGAACTCAAGCATTCCTCTCTCCAGCTTATCTGTGGGGTTGACAGAGAGAAATATTTACAGACGTAACTACGTACCTGTAGATACCTGAAAAAACCTGATCGGGGAACATCAAAGTCTCAATCCCCCTTCTATGCCACAACTGAACATAAGAGTCCATAAGAGATGGGGTGAAATTCATATTAGCCAAAACAGGAGGACCTGCCTGAGCCCAGAAAGGGTTCTGAGCTGGAACCGGACCCTAGAAGAATCCCTTATAACAGTCCCAGATTTATTAACGTTCAGGCTTATAAATCACTGCGAGAACATCCGATCCATGACAAAGCGGCTGCCTGGCCGCCGGGCGGCGGCGGCGGCGAGAGCGAGAAGGTGCCGCGATGTGACCGGAGAGATTACCCGGTACAGTTTTAACAGATTAACGGGACGCCGTCCAGTTATGCATTCGAGCCATGAAGTGGATTACTGGGTTCTCAGGCAGCTTTACACACTGGACTCAGGAACTCCGCTGGGTCTCGAACCAACACCCTCAGCCATGCCGGCTTTACGAAAGGCCTTAAAACCGATACCACGAATAATTTATAGAAGATTTAATAATGGATATGCATTTGTTATACACACACACACACACACACACATATTAACCCATTGTTTACTTAACACTGAATTATTTTGTCGCCTGTTAATGCAGGTACACATTTACACCAACAGAGACTTTAATGACTGTATTCAGATCCAGAGACTTTCATATGGAGTCGCTCCCCTTTACAGCTGCTATAATGCTCTGGA
>JBBJLS010071982.1:0-10696 GCA_037577275.1 Bryconaethiops microstoma
CCTGTCAAGAAGTGTGTGTGTGTGTGTGTGTGTGTGTGTGTGTGTGTGTGTGTGTGTGTGTGTGTGTGTGTGTGAGTAATAGGGTAAAGGGCAGAGCTGACAAAGAGTGTGAGGGAAGGTCAAGGAGAGCAGAAAGAAAAAAGGAAAGAAAGAAAGAGAAAATGCATTAGAGAAAGGTCAACACCATCACAGGAGAGTACGTCTCTCTCTCTCTCTCTCTTTCTCTCTCACTCACTCATTCACTCACCCCTTCACGCACTCACTCACTTTCTTACTCACTCACTCACTTACTCACTCATTCATTCTCTTACTCACTCACTCACTTATTCACTCACTCACTCACTCGCTCACTTATTCACTCACTAACACACTCACAATGTATTATTATATTCTCTTTCTCTGCATATTTCAACCTCAGAGTCCTAATGCACTAAACTACTACTAATAATAATACTACTAATATTATTATTATTATTATCCAGCATTTCTAAATAAAGCCGGATAACTGATACATTAACACAAACCACCTTAAATACACAAACAAGCTTGTCAAGCACACATTCCCACCGGAACGCAAAAAAAGGCAACAATGGCTCTTAATTCCAGCCCTGATTAATGTCATTAGAATGATCGTTATCATAATTACAGGCTTCGTTATCTCAGCCAATATTAACAGCCATAATTTGATTATGAATGGCGGATAATTTACGAGGACGAGATAAAAGGTGCGTGAGCTGACAATAACGAAGAAAACGGACCCCATTTACTCTACACACACGCATGCACACACACACACACATGCATGCATGCACACACACGCACACACGCATGCACACACACACATACGCACACTCACACACACACACGCACAGTCACACACACTCACACACACACATGCATGCACACACACACATGCACACTCACACACACGCACACACACATGCATGCGCGCACACACACACACACACAAATCTGAAGCTAATGAGGCAAGAATATCTTGCATGATCATGATATTTACATTATCTGTTGGAATAAGTTGGAATATACAATAGGCATCATCAACGCGGGACTGACTCTGTTAAACAAAGATTGAAGAGCTCATTTCCTCTGCAGAAATGACCCGTTTAATAAAGAAAGTGAGGAAAATTATGAAAACAAAACAGACGGCTGCCGTCTGTTTTGTGCAAAAGTCTGTGTGCCCCTGGTTGTATTATGCTGCTGATTTTGAAGAAAATGAAGAAACAGGTGCAGATGATCAGTATACTGGTGGTGCTGATTGCTGAGAGGTTGGAACTCCTTTGTCTAGGCATCTTATATCATTAGACACTTTGCAGATGTTGCAGTAACACATTTGTTCCCATTTCTTTCATTTAATCTACTCAATATGCCAAAGATAAGACAGTTTGAAAGGCAGAATATAGTATTCTTGGACCAATGAGGTGATTTGAAGCAAAATATACAGAAATGGGGAGCTCAAGTCTTTCGCAAAGCAAGGTATTGATGTTGGAAAATTGCTGTGAAGATTTGATTGCAGCCCGAAAGTGTTAGTGTGGTCAAGTACTAATATTGGAACATTGCTGTGAGGATTTAATTGCACAAGAGGATTAGTGAGGTCAGGTATTGATGTTGGAAAATTGCTGTGAAGATTTGATTGCAGCCCGAGAGTGTTATTGAGGTCAGGTACAGATGTTGGGACATTGTTGTGAACATTTGATTGCATTCTTGCTGTTGCTCTCCTTGGTCCCTCGCTCTCTACAGACCTCACACGTTCTAAAGTGATCAAAAAAGCTAAAATTGTACAGACAAGTCCCGACTAGAGCCACACACCGCATCGACTATGGGGAACAATCTGCCTCGACACTCACTAGCGGCCCAATGGCATCCAGGGACAGTCAGCCAAACGTGCCTCAGGCCTGCAAGATGAAATAAAAGTTCCTCTCACATTAAATGAGCCGTTATGTGGGAAAGGACAGTAATGCAGAAGGAAAGCTACACTGGAACACAAGCCCCCACAGACCTGCTTCAAAGGGAGCTTTGATGTTGGTTAGTCATTTAGCCCCTCCCCCCTCGCGCCCTTTCCTCCCCCCCGACTCCGATTCACTTCATTTGCAATGCTGCTTTCCTGAATGATGCTGATGGACTCAGAGTCAGAAAGGTTCACACTGACCTTCAGCCAAACCTGCTTTAATGTGTGTTAGCCTGGTGTCATTAAAGGGCCCATGTACCACATTTTTCTTATTTTTATCACAGGATGTTTGTGAGGTTTTATGTATCAAAAGCAGCCATAATTCAATATTACTTAACATTTTCCAATCTCTCTTTATCCCTTAGAATACAGGCTGATTTAGTTATAATGCCTTTATTATTATATGCAAATGAGCTTTGTTCTATGTGGCTGCTCTGTATTGTGCCTTACTCGAAAAGCAGTCCTGACTCAATGTGATATTGGGCAGGGCTAAACTGACATAGGCTGAATGGGCAAAAATATGTAAATACACTTTTTTGTGACATCACAAAAACAGCGATTTCAAAATGAGCTGGTATGTGGACTATATTTTTTAAAAACATTAACAGTGTTCGCACATTATAATTTTTTTATTGCTCAGGTTATGACACTGCTAGACGTCTAACAATAGAACTAACAGCTGTTCCTCTTCTTTTTCGTCTTCTTGTTATTATAAAGGAAGTAATGATACTTAGTATCAATAATGTATTAGTAATAGTAATCATCACCGTTATCATAATCACAATTTATTTACAATTCCTTCTTAATAAACAATCTATTAATAATAGTAATCACCATCATAATTATCATAACGTAATTGTAAACGTAATAGTAATAATAATTATTATTATCATTGCGCTGATTATTATTACTCCTTGCAGTAGCAGTAATATTATTTAAGGCTGCCTACATTGGAGGTTTATAATACATGTGTAAGCTAGACTTCTTACGGCCTTTTTAAAAACCTTTTGCTTTTTTATGTTTTATGGAGTGAAAGTCATTGTGTTGATATTAAACTGTACATGTTCCCTCACTGCAGGTCTTTTTTGTGCACTTTCTTCACCACAGACATGAACATACAGTGTATAAGTGGTCATGAGGTTAGCAGGGGCTCCACACACCACGCCACCACTCGCCTGACGTCTGACCTGCAGACTCCCCGAGGACGGCTCTGTGCCAGCGGTCATGACCTCAGACTGACCTCTCCAGAATTACATTGATCATCCTTCACTAACTATTTCTACAAAATCAATACAGCCTCCTTTAATCTCTCTCTCTTTCTCTGTCTCTCTCTCTCTCTCTCACACACACACACACACACACACACACACACACACAAACAAACTAATGTGGATGGATCCTTTTCACTGTTTACATGCAAATGCTGTATATAGGTGCCTACATACAGTAACACAGTTTACTACTACTACAGTTTACTATTACTACTATACTGTACTACTATATATATTTAACCACTTCTCCTTGTCTGTTTCTTGCCCTCTCTGTCTTTCTCTCATTTGCTCTCTCTCTCTCAGTTAATTCTCTCGCTGTTACTCTCTCTTGCTCTCTCTCTCTAGTCTGCCGGTGGGAGTCTGCTTCTCAAATGGACCTTGTGTTGAATGATGTTCTTAAAAAAAAATGTCCTGTACAGTCCAGCACGTCCGTCTTTGCTCCAGCTATCAGAACAGTTAAAGGTCCTTCATTTGGAGGTCCATATTAGTGCACACCTCACTCTAACACACTCCTGCAAGTTTAGGCCTAAAAACCTAAAATGCACAATTATTATTGTTATTATTATTATTGTTGTTTTTTAAATTATTATTATTACTTCATGTCAAATGATTAAAACAATCACAATTACATTTTTGTCTGTTGTTAATTATGATTACTATAATTTATCTCATTAGCTCCTAATAAATGATTCTACCTATAAAGCAGCACACCATGTTCTTGTTATATGAAGGGTTAAAGTAACCCTCATTAATAAACAAAATGGAGCTACGTTCTGAGTTAGCACATAAACACCAAATGAGTATGTATGATAATTAACCTACATATCATATATACAGTCAATGAGTGTATACATCACATATAGATACAGTTCGATACAGAGTGTGTATTTATCACACATATATACAGTCAATGGTTCAGTTCCTGACTGTAGCCTCTCATTCAAACTGTCTATAAAGTCTCATAAGAGTGGAGGTTAGTTTGCTGCTGTCTGATTTATCCACAGCGCTGGCCAGTCTGCTGAAAATACTGATTTTATCACATTAAAAGGCATATAAATCCACATCTGAACAAGAGGGGCAGGTCTTCAGGATGAAGAAGGTTCGGAAGATGAAAACGAGAAAGTGCACTAAAAAATGAGTGACATTCATAATCTATCTGCTATTCTACTGGTATCTTTGAGAGCAGTGTTATTATTATTATTATTATTTTATTATTATTATTATTGCTCCTAAACTGAGAGACTGAGCACTCATTCTCGTACACCAGAAATCAAAGCACCCAGAATCCAATAACTTATTAATAGGAAATACAATAAGCTTTATCCATAAAGCGCCTGGCATCAGTTCACTCTGTACCACGACCTAAAGAAAGCTCATGTTTTTTTATATTACATATAAGCAACAATGACTCATGATCACATGAATGCAAGGCTCTTGTAGGCGAGTGTGAGTTGGCAGAGAGCAAAAATAGATCTAATCTTTAATCTCCTAATAATCTCCTAATGAGAAATAATAGATACATTTTATACACTCTTCACTTGCCAGGATGTCATTTTTGCCTTCATTTATACCAGAATCCTTGCAAGGCATAATAAGAGCTATTAGAGTCCAATATCGGCACTGACAGTCTTTTCATCACAAAACAGAAAACCTAATGCTAAAGCCACTGGCTTCTGCTGTAACTATGTTTTGACTAATTGTGCTCTTCGTTTTTGTGCCGACATACCAAATTTTTCAGTGGTGTTTGTCACAAGGTGAGAAAGGACGAGAACGTACCTGGCTAGTAGGTGTGCCCGTGTAGCGTGATGGATGAACCCAAGCACGGATAGAAGCGAAAGGGTTGGATAGATCACGCAGTTTGCTCTGCAAACGCTCTAAGAAAGAGTTAAGATTCCCACCAGAACCCGCGTTCATAAACATGCAAAGGGAAGGGAAGTGAGTACTCACATGAAGCAGGTTCACCATGGACCGATCGATGATAGAACTCAATGACTGAGCAAATAGGACCTGTTTACATCCTGTTTATATACCCTGTGAAGTGCATGTGACAGTACCCCCCCTCCAGGACCGTCTCCAGACGGACCAGGCTGGAAGGATATCCGATGATGGTAGTCCTGTATTAGGGTGGGATCCAGGATGAACCTACCTGGGACCCACGATCGTTCTTCTGGGCCGTAGCCCTCCCAGTCAACGAGATACTTGGTGCCACGCAGGACCACCGTCAATTATCCGAGGAAGAGGTGCAGGAGCCAGAGGGGAGGTGATGAATGGCTTCAGCTGGGAGGAGTGGAAGACTGGATGTATCCGGAGGGAGGCAGGCAGCAAGAGCCAGATGGTGACAGGGTTAATCCGATGGATGATGCGGTAAGGTCCGATGAACCGGCGATGAACTCTGTGTGCAGAGCCAGAACCTGTAACCGACGTGGAGCAATCGCCCCGGTGGGTGTCGGCGGCGATGCTGGTCGACTGGCCTTCACAATGGAATTCTGGGCTTGTTCCCTTTGCCACCAACACCAGCAGACCAACTGTTGGGCATCAATCTCCGGTTCTTGCTCCTGGAGCAACTTGGGGTTAAGGGTCTTGCTCAGGTGCTGAAGGTAGGATTCGAATCCATGACCTCTTGGTCCAGAGGCAAGTACCCTACCACTAGGCCACCACCACCCCATGGTGTTCGAACATGGGAGATTGGAAACCATAACACACCTCAAAAGGGCTGAATCCGGTCGCCGAGGATGTTAGGAGATTCAGCCCAGATGAGGTAGTCAGCCCAGGAGCGCTGTCGATCGGCGACGAAACACCTCAGGAAACGCTCCAGTTGTTGGTTGGTCCGCTCCATCTGACCGTTAGTCTGGGGGTGGTAGCCAGATGAGAGACTGCAGGTGGACTCGATCAGATGGCAGAAGACCTTCCAGAACCTGGCTGTGAACTGGGGCCCTCTGTCTGAGACAATGTCCTTGGGGAACCCATGCAAGTGGACTACGTGTTCAATAATCAGTTCAGCAGCGGTTTTGGCAGAGGGGAGCCCGTTGAGTGCCACCAGGTGCATGGCCTTGGAGAAGCAATCCACGATGGTGAGTATGGTATTTTTCCCTTTTGACTGAGGCAGGCCGGTGACGAAGTCCATTGCGATGTGCGACCAGGGACAACGAAGGACCAGGAGAGGTTGGAGATCTCCAGGGCTGGGTTAATTCAGGGTTTTAGCCCGGGCACACACTGCACAGGCCTGCACATAACTCCGAACGTCCTCGATCATCTTCGGCCACCAGAAGGCATGTTGGAGATTTAGGAGAGTGCGTTGAACTCCGGGGTGACCGACGACAGATGAGGCATGGGCTAACTGCAGGGTTTCTGATTGCAGTGGGGATGGAACGAAGAGATGTCCAGGCGATGTCCCTGCCGGAGAGGGCTCCAAGGTCTGCCCCTGGTGGACTCGATCTTCCAACTCCCACCGGAGGGGCGAAACAATGATCTCGGATGGAATCACAGGCGCGGGTCCGACTGGGAGCTCTCCTTCTGGTATTGATGGGAGAGGGCATCTGCCTTGGTGTTTTTCGATCCTGGTCAATAAGAGATGATAAAATGAAATTGTTCAAAGAACAGAGCCCAACGTGCCTGGCGAGGATTCAATTGTTTCGCCTGCTGGATGCCAATTAGGTTTTGGTGGTCAGTCCAGACTATGAACGGGTCACTGCCACCTTGGAGCCAGTGACGCCATTCCTCCAGAGCCCACTTGATGGCCAACAACTCACGGTCCCCTACACTGTATCATTGTTGAGTGGGAGTAAACTTTCTGGAGAAGATACTACAGGGGTGTAGTTTCTGATCTGGACCTCGTTGGGAGAGAACGGCCCCTACGCCACATCGGAGGTGTCCACCTCCATAATGAACGGCTTGGCAGCATCCGGATGGATAAGGATGGGTGCAGATGTGAAGGCTTGGCAAAGTTGGTGAAAGGCTCGGATGGCTTCTGAAGTGAGTTGAAACGTGGACTTGGAGGGTTTAGTTAGAGCAGTAAGAGGCGCCGCGACTGAACTGAAGCCCCGGATAAAGCAGCGGTAGAAATTAGCAAACCCCAGAAATCGTTGGAGCTGTTTGAGCGAAGCGGGTAGAGGCCAACTTTGCACAGCGTCCAACTTCTGAGGGTCCATGGTCACCCCCTGAGGGGAAATGACAAACCCCAGGAAGGTGGTGGAGCACTGGTGGAAAGCGCATTTCTCCAACTTGTAGAACAGTCGATGGGCCAGCAACCTCTTGAGAACTGCTCGGACAAGCTGGATGTGTTCTTGTTCGGTTTTCGAATAGATGAGGATATCATCTAAATAAGCGAAGACCCAGCGACCCAGCATGTCGCGGAGAACGTCGTTAATGAGCTGTTGGAAGGCTGCCGGACTGTTGCACAAGCCGAATGGCATTACCAGCATCTTGTAATGACCGGTGGGAGTGATGAAGGCCGTCTTCCACTCGTTGCCCTCCCTGATGCGAACGAGATTGTAGGCGCTCCTGAGGTCCAACTTGGTGAAAATGGAAGCACCAGAGAGGGCGTCCAAGGCGGTGTTGGTAAATGGGAGCGGATGACAGTTCTTCACGGTGATCTTATTAAGTCCATGGTAGTTGACGCAGGGGCGAAGACCTCCATCTTTCTTCTTAACGAAAAAGAACCCCGTGGCCGCTGGAGAGGATGAAGGATGAAGAGTCCCCTGGTGAAGGCCCTCTGAGACATAGTCCTCCATAGCCTTCTGTTCTTCCTGGGTCAGAGAGTAGAGGTAGCCACGGGGTGGCACCGTCCCTGGTAGGAGATATATCTTCAGAACATAGGGTCGATGGGGTGGAAGTTTGATGGCCCTTTGGTGACTAAAGACCTCCTGAAGGTCTTGGTAGATCTCAGGGACGGTGCTGGCGTCGACATCCGGGACTTCGGGCTCCCCTGAACACATCCCAGCCATGAGACAAAGCTCTTGACAGGTAGAACCCCATTGAAGAATCTTCTGCTGCGACCAGGAGATGAGTAGGTCATGAGTGAGCAACCATGGGTAACCTAGAAGAACAGGAGGTGAGGAAAGATGAGTGACGAGAAATCGAATCTGTTCAGTATGGTTCCCTATAGTGAAGGTGAGAGGGGTGGTTTGTTGAGTGAGAGGGTTATGATGGAGGGGTCTACCGTCAACGGCGGTTATGAAGATCGGTTGGGATAACGCCTCGACTTTAACACCCAACGAGTCAGCAAGTTGCCAGCCGCTCCTGAATCAACAAAAGCTTCGACACTGACCTGTTTGTGGCTGAGTTGGATGTTGGCCTGAACGGTGAAATGGGAAATGGTCGATTCTATGGAGGCATGGATGGAAAGACCAGGTGATGACCTCCTCCTAATCACCTGGACTGACCGTTTCCCGGGCGGAGCGGGCAGAACGATCGGTGATGTTCTGGCAAAGCACAGTAGGCGCAGAGGCCCTCACGATATCATCAAGCCCACTCTGCAGGGTTCAGGGAGGTGCGCCCTAACTGCATGGGTTCCCGGGCTCCTGAGTGGGCTTCTGACGGAGGTGGAGGATCCGGGGTGCTGGAGATGGTGACTCGTGGGGCCACCGGAGGCGCTGGCAGCAGGGTACGAGGAGCAGGCTTGGGACGAGAGCTCAGGCGCTGATCGATACGCATACAAAACTGTATGATGCCCTCGAGGGTGTTGGGGAGCTCTCGTCCGGCGAGTTGATCCTTGAAGCGCGCCGCCAGCCCCTCGTAATAGGCCGTCCGAAGTGCGGAGTCTCCCCATTTGGTCTGGACGGCGAGAGTGCGAAACTCTGTGGTGTACTTACTAATCGGACGGTCTCCCTGCTGCAGATGGTATAAGCGCGATGCCACATCCACCTCACTGTCAGGATGTTGGAACACCGTATTGAGTTGATTGGTGAAGGAGGTGTAGCAGTAGCAGTCATCCAAATCAGACTTCAAGACGGCAGCCGCCCACTCGGCTGCCTGCCCGGTGAGGAGGGAGATGAGAAGCGCGATGCGGCTCCGATCCTAGCGGTAGCTGTCAGGCTGGAACTCAAAGATCAGAGACAGGGTGGTTGGTAAGGGATCGCACTTCCAGTCAACACCATTCCATTTTTCAGGGAGTGAGATTTTAGTGCATGGTCAGGGGGAAGAGACGAGACTGGTGGAGAGTGGAGGAGTCGATGCGGCCGGCTGGGCTTCCGGTTGCACGGCTGGAGGTTGAGACTGAGACTGCTGCAGAAGAGTGACTTGTTGTCGGAGTCCAAGCACCTCCTGCCGCAGTTTCTGGATCTCTTCCCCCTACCGATTCACCATCGACACCAGCGCGACCCAATCTGCTGGGCTCACAGTTACGGGTGAGCAAGGACGAGAACGTACCTGGCTAGTAGGTGTGCCCGTGTAGCGTGATGGATGAACCCAAGCGTGGATAGAAGCGAAAGGTTTGGATAGATCACGCAGTTTGCTCTGCAAACGCTCTAAGAAAGAGTTAAGATTCCCACCGGAACCCGCGTTCATAAACATGCAAAGGGAAGGGAAGTGAGTGCTCATGTGAAGCAGGTTCACCATGGACTGATCGATGATAACTCAATGACTGAGCAAAGAGGACCTGTTCCTGTTTTTATACCCTGTAACGTGCTCATTTCCTGTGCCCCGTGCGTATCATGTGACCAGTGCATGTGTTCAGTGTTCAATCATTCAGTCAGATTAGGTTGAAAATTGCTGCACTTTTCTTTTAATTGACCCCTCCAAGCTCCGCCAACAAGTGTATTTTTTCCCTTGCAACTGTCTCAATACCCATTTGTGTGTTATTGATGTAGTCATATTTTTCTGCACTTGTGTGAAGTATCACACTGTTAGATTAGATCAGGTGTAGTTTTGTGTGTAATTGAGGTAATGTTAGTATAGTGGCAAAATAATTATTAATAAATAATTGCATTAATTAAAGACTAACACCTATGGCAACGGTCCAGGTCTGTAGCGTTGCACTTCAGGGTGTAGTGTCACACAGTTCCGCCAATTGACTATTTTCCATTAAAGCGTCCCATCACACCGGTGTGACCTGGAACGTTTAACACTAAACATTCTAACACTAACTGCTGAGCAACACTGCAGGTTAATGGAGATTCAGACTGTTTTATTTTTGGGATATTGACTAGATGAGTACTGTAAGACATTAAAAATACAAGAAAGTCTGGATCTTTTGGAAGCAAAATATGAAGATATGAGGGTGGCTCAAGATTTTCCACAGTACTATGTATCTATCTATCTATCTATCTATCTATCTATCTATCTATCTATCTATCTATTGATGTCAAATAGCTGGCTTTTGTTTTGCTATTTTATAATAAGATAGAATTGTTATGGAACAGTGTAAGTGTTACATTAATATCTACAGTACTGTGCAAAAGTCTTAGGCACCTGAGAAAATTATGCTTAAAAGCTGTTTACTACTGGGCAGTAGTGTTAAGTT
>JBBJLS010071983.1:0-10695 GCA_037577275.1 Bryconaethiops microstoma
CACACACACACATACACACACACACACACACACACACACACACACACACACACACACACACACACACACACACAAAATGGAGATCCCCAGCCTTGAAACGATGAGAAAACATGGCAAAACTCTTCCAGAAGATTCCTTTTCAACATTTGCAAGCTTGATCTTGTGAAGAATATCTGTTTAGGGACCAATGATTCAGTAAGAAAAGCAGACAAATACAAACACACACACGCTCACTCACACCATGTTTTAAAATCACTCGCCAAACAGAACAAACAGATTACTGGCAACCACACTGATCTGTCAGGACAAATGATATACGTTTCGGAACACACGTAGGGACAGGGGTAAACCGTCCTGAAACTGCTCTGAATTGACCTGAAGCGGCCCATAACACAGGTTGCGACCACAACCTCATAGAGAGAAAGCGGCAAGAGAGCCCTCATTGCCAAGGTATACACAAACAAACACACACACACACACACACACACGCACGCACACACACACACACAGACACACTCACTCGTACACATTAGGGTTGCACAATATTGATTAAATACCATTTTACAAACATATTGCTACACACTGCAACAGCAACGTGCAATACACTAGATAACGCAAATTGAAATCCATCCCTTCATATATATTAATTTAGTTAATTTGTTATTAGTGTGTTAGCTATCAAAGCTAACACACTAATAACAAATTAACTAAATGAATTATAAATGACACAATGTTTTAGAAATGACATTAATGCATTATCCTACTTCGACCCTTCCAACTATCCATAGCTGAGGTTCAGCTGCTTGCTCACAATAATAAATAATAAAATATGACATAAGGAGGTCCTCTCAGTCATACAGCTTTTAACTGGCTCGGAGGACAGATATGCAAACACATCTAAGGTACATTATAACAAAGTAAAATGCAGTGCAAACAGTGTGGGTGAAAAATTGGAGAAGAAACAAACAAACCTCAAGAGGCATTTGAAGACACACAACCAAGACATCTGGAAGCAGGTGGCTATATTTTCTTGTTCACTTGTTAATGTTAATTGGACATCGATAGTTAGCTATGAATGTAAACATTACATCAAGTCAGTGTTCTTTTACCCAGTCCAGACTCTTCTCTTCAGAGGTTCTCCACTGGTGGAACGATAAGAGCAGCAGAATCCCTCTCCATCTTCAAAAACCTCCTGAAGACTCCTCTTCTGATGCACTATCTATCTTCTTGCACTACTCTTACATAAAGATTTTAGCACTTTGAACTCTCCTCTGCTTGTCACACTGTCCTGAAACTTGAGTGTTTCCTCAGATTGTTAGTTGCTTTGGATAAAAGCGTCTGCCAAATAAATGTAACGTTGTTTATCTACAAATGGGACAGCTTTTAATTTGGGCTGCCCCTTACTTCCCTGCCGGATACAGCAAAGCTAAATACAAACATGGCTCTCACTGTCCCTTACCATTCGAAATTAGGAATTTGGAAGACTAACTTTATTGTAAATCCTAGTTATTTGCTTGCTGATTTGCCAATACATTGGATCGGCAAGAGAGAGTGAGTATTGTGTATATGGCTGTCAAACGATATCAGTAGGTTAAATTATGTCTCTGTACTTTGCTGAGTTTGATTTCCTAGCAGACAGTGGTGGACTGATAATCTGTCACTTTCCCGGTCGACCAATGCAATATAATGTGTCATTTTTAATGAAAAAATAAATGAACAAATAAAAATCTGAAATTTGGCTAATGACTGGCCCATAAAGAAGGAACAGCTTTGGTTCGTTTTCTGTGCTGGGACTGCTGTCACTATAAGAACCATAAATAGAACTTGTGGATTAAAACATATCGAAGTGTGTTCAATATACATTCCATTTGTAATATTGTCCAGAGATGCCCAAACTTTGCATGAACTCAATGTTTTACCCTTAATGTGACAAGCCTACACACATTTTAGTACGTTACTGCGGCCTTGGAAAGTGTCTGACCAACTCCAGCTCACAACAGAAGAAGCCAAGATGGAGAGGAAAGGCCGAGAAGGGTCAATTATTTGCTGCATGTTTCCAGATTATTAGAAATTTCCGAGAGGCCGAGGCTCCCAACAAGCCGTTCAGGGGCCTGTAGCTTACCAGACGCAGCTGGTGCACGATGAACATGTGAAGTCCTTGGCCACTCTGTAAAAAAACACTAAAGCACTAAAAGCGAAACGCTTTGTGCATTTTATAACGAATAAGTATGAGCCAGGCCATGCTTTATGGACAGAAGGTAGAATAAATTAAACTGACTGCTCCTCATTGTCAAGTACTTCTCATGCTGAGTTAAGTCAGACACGCTGCGTCCAGAGAAATGCTTGCATAGTACCTGCTACGAGGAGCCAACAACCGGCAAGGCTGCAATATCTCACACATTATTTTGCACAGTGGAATACTGGCAAGTAGACCACCACAGCAGGCACATTGGGGTATCAGTTTCTGCTTCAGATGGGTGCATGAAGTGTCTAGTACAAACACTACAGGCCAAAACTTCAGAACCAAGAAGTTAGTAATGACATTTATTATACTCCTCCTAACCCTCGTTAAATTACCTTACATTACATTACATTACCTTGGTTTCAAAGGAGCTGAATGGATATAGTATTACACAAAACGTCAGTCTTAAGATCATCAACAGAACATTAACTTGAATTAATATTTCAATAGCCAAATGTTCATTTGATTTTTCAGGTGGTTGAAGGGATTGTTGCCCTTCAGAGAAAAGCTTAGTTAGTCCTACATAAGTCATAAATGTTTTTTACATATAACCATAAATTATATTATGGTAAACCCCCAGCATTTGCAGGGGTTTCGTTCTTGTGATGTGGTAAAAAAAAAGCCTAAAAATGCCTTTTTTATATAGTGTAAACCCTAAATATGCCCCCAAATATGTTCCCAAAACACTTTAATTTCATTTTAAACTCATCTTAATACATTACCCTTAAAAAATGTAAAGGTAAACCCGTATTCATACTAATCTGCTGTCTCAGTGCTAGAATGTAAAATATCGATGTTACCCCTATATAGACATCTTCCTTGGTATGTGCTGTTGTTTTCTTTGGTATAAGCAGGTAAATACAGTAATAAATTCCTTTAAGTTACAGTCATAAAAATACAGGGCTTTAAGAAGAACAAAACGAAAAACACAAGAACACTCAGAGAAACACTCAAGAAAGCTTCATGCGAGAAACTGTTCTGATGGGGGAATGCTGGACTGCCTCTGCCAGAGATGCGTCACAGGGCAGCAGCCAATCAGCAGCAAGGAGAAATGAATAACACTGTCGGATTGGCTACTTTCAAACCTTCCGCCTCTGAGTACAGCGGTATTTCACCATCCCAAGACGCGCTTTCTTTGTGTTCTCTGGACAGTACCAAAAATGTATACAGTTATTTTTTATATGGAAATGTAGCTGAATTTACATTAATGTTTATGTTACAAAATTAGTACATTATATTGTTCTTAATAATTTAGCACTAAAAGGCATGAACAATTATTGCCACGAAAAAGCAAATAAAATGTGGAGGATATCTACGGTTTTCGCAAATTTGCAGGCAAACAATTATTAGTTTGGTTCTAAGAAAAAATCCACGAATTACCAAATTAGCGGAGGTTTACTGTATATTATATTCTCCAGTTCAGGTCAGGTGTGGTATACTAGATATGAGTAAATAATTAAAAACTACTCAGTGTAAGTGTAGCTATATACAGTATTTAGCATTAGGAGTCTGGAATTCTTACTGTATCAATAAAAGTCAAGGGCTGTTATTGGTACAGCAATGAAAGTCTTGCCTAAATGGATATTTGAACCTGTGATTTTCTCTGTGTGTTCTGAGCTGCACTGTTATCCATTATGCAACCTAACTGTTCCTACCAATGCTCCCACCAATGGAAACCTTGTTTCCACCAGTTTAAAGAAAAAATCTAGTGGTCTACAGTGTAGACAGTGTAGTCTGTTTTAGGATTTGAATAGAAAAAATGAAATATTAAAACATTGATTCTTGGGCTTCTTTTCTCAGTACCTTGATACTATGAGGGTTGCAACACAAGTAAAAGCAGGACATGGACTTGCTTTTACTAACTGGAACACCGGACTGTTACAGCAATTAAGTTTTCCTAAAAATTGCCCTGCTTATATCACCCTCTATGTATATCCTCCAAAACAAGAGCCATCACTTTATCCACTGGTCAAAGGAAATTTGAAAAAATGGCCTTGCACAATTTAGCTGCAGGTTCAGTTCAAGTACCCCAACTGCCCAAAACCAGGTGCTGGCGTGAGTACAAAGGGTTCTGCAGCCCAAAGCCAACTCTGGAACATTCTGTGCCCAAGACACCTACTTTAACAGGCAGCACTCCTTGAAAAGTCATTTAAAGCTGCAGCGGCGCTAACTAAAATTATTGTGCGGACGATGTCATAATTAAAAATAGCAGCGAGGTAGACAGCCACAAGCTGTCCGCTTTAGGGCCAGTCTCTGACACACATCCTGTTCTGGAGATGATACAAGGACAGCAGGTCACTCTGCAGAGAAGCTGCAACGTGCAAATCTATATTATATATAAAAAGGTATTGGGACACATCTGTTTCCCTGGGTTTTCAGGCTAGGCCCTTACTTCTATCTTAATGCTTCGGCATACCAAGACATTTTGGGCAACGCCATGCTTCCAACTTTGTGGACACAGTTTGGTACAAGGCCCATTTCTATTCCAGCATGGCTGTGCCCCAGTGCACAAAGCAAGGTCTATAAAGATGTGGTTGGATGAGTTTGGTGTGGTAGAACTTGACTGGCCACACAGAGTCCTGACCTCAAGCCCATCCAGCACCTTTGGGATGAACTGGAACGGAGATTGTGAGTCAGGCCTTCTCGTCCAACATCAGTTTCTGACCTCATAAATGCTCTACAGAATGAATGGGCACAAATTCCCACAGACACTCCAAAATCTTGTGGAAAGCGTTCAAATTAGAGTGGAAGCTGTTATAGCTGTAAATGCGGACCAACTCCATATTAAAGTCAGAATGCAATGTTATTAAAGTCCTTGTTGGCATCAGACATCCCAATACTTTTGCCCATACAGTGTCTTTAGAGTGATAGTTTCGCTATAATTTCTCTCAAAATACAGTTGATATGGCAAGACCTATCAATTTCTAATATGGCTAATGAGTCCAAAGTAGCCATTAATAGAAGCTTTTTCTGTACTAATTGGCATGCTTGCAAAAATTCTCACATATTTGCTTCATGTGTGGTAAAATGCAGCTTGATATGTTTAAGTGCATCATTTCATAATTTTCATTTAAAAACATTCATTTTATTTACAGAATCAAACAGAATTGACAAAGCATTTACGCATTAGGCAGAATCAGACAAAGCATTCGCGCATAAAAAAACATCCTATACTGACATACTAAGAAATCTTGCACAAGGACCCTCATCGATACAGCAGTAGAATTTCTGCCTGGCCAAGAAACCATGTCACCTATGTAATTTAATGTAATGTAATGTAATGTGATGATGATTCTTCACTGACAGTGTTTTCTCTAGACCAACCAACCATCAATATCTGTGATGTGCAGTTTTCAGATGGCTGGATGGGCAGAAACATGTTCATTTTAGCCCAAATACTAAGACAACACAGAAGAAATGCGGCCTCCTTCCAAACCATGTAACGTGTAAACATAATTATCTGACACAATGTTCTCGTGTTTGAGTGCAATTATGTTCACAATGAAAACACTGCTGGCAAAAGCCCCGGTAAATCCCATCATAAAAAAATATAACAGTACGAATGATCTTTACAGCAGTTGTTGTTTGCATGTGTGCTGTTCATTACACACAAACATTTGGCCATTAGGCCAGGTCTCCGAACATAACGGATCGTTTGAAGCAATGCTGCCTCACTATTTGTTGTTTTTAATGACTTTTCATGCCTAGTGAACGATAACAGACCCCCAGGCTAACTGCCTAAACAGAACGATCAGAGCACAATGATCAACGACCGAATCCAGAGGGGTCTGTAGAGGGTGCCATGTGTACAAAGAAATATTAGTAATATTAGTATTGGCACATCAGGCACACAACATTAGGAGAGAGACAGGCCATGCTGTAAGACAGTTGTACTAATGTGAGTGAGCCTACACACACACACACACACACACACACACACACACACACTCTAGGAGTTTTCCCTCTCCATCTGCAGCAATACTCTCCATGGTAGCTCATATAAGGCCATTATCATCTCCAGATGATCAGATGCGTCTCCCTGCCTGAAGTCCACGTAACAAATGTGAAGTTCCAGCCATGTTTACCAACGTTTAAATTTGGAAATACGTTCGGAATCGAACGCTCTCCATGGTCGACTTGCTATAAACAGTTTACCGCCTGAGCCATTGGAACAGGGGGCATTTTGAGGAATAGCCCAGAGAACTGCATGTACGCTGGCACTAAGGCCAAGCGTTGCTCGTCCATGTGTAAACCAGATGCCTTAATATCACGTGGCTGCCATGCTGAAAGCAATGATTTGATAAAGATATATGAATTTAAAGGAATCATTTGGTAAAAAATCTCATTTGCATGCTTTTACCGACCCCAAATAGCAGCCAAGGCATGTTTGGTGTTTGCTTCGTCAGTTCTGCACTGGGGCAACAAGGCTATTGTAGCCAATAAGGAAAGTAACACGCAAAGTTCATTCCACACTCATTACCGCCGTACTAAATCTTTACACACTTACACTGCTGCCTCAAGCATGTCTAGTTGTTACGTAAACTCAAATACACTTTTGGTTTCTGGTACTGTATAATGCAGTTATCTATAAGGACAGACAATAGTATACTCACTGACATACTGTGCGTGTTTGTGAGTGTATTTGTGTGTGTGAGTGTGTGTGTATTTGTGTGTGTTTGTGTGAGTGTATGTGTGTGTAGGTGTGTGCGTGTGCATTATTCTACCTGAATCGACTGATCAGCCTACTGGCCAGGCGTCACATAGTCCTTGAGCAGTCCAATCGCATTCCTCCTCTTGACCCTGAGGTCATTTTTAATTGGGCGCTGTGCCACGCAGACATGAGAGATCCTGGTTTCTGTGTTCCAGGAATAATTTTGCTCGAGCTTTGGCCACAGACACGCGCAGCCACGCAATAATGAATGATAACTGCAGCGAACCTGCGGCCAAAAACAACAGTACGGCCGACACAGCGGAGGGCGATTAAACGCCGGCTTGCATAATTTTCCACGTTCCTCTCGCAGACACAGATCTGGATGTGGTTCTGTTCATGTGCGAGGCCTAATTTTCCTCATAAACAGGTTCAATAAAAAGGCCTTGTTCTGAAATGCTGTTCTAAATGACAATAAAAAGACCATTTGTGAGGAGCATTCTCAGCAGGTCACTTGGACACACTTTAAAACACCTACGTTATATAAGACATAAACCAGGACTCGGTAATCATTACACGTGGCAAACAATGTAACTATCTTAAACAGTATACAGCCCGATTTGATCCAGCTCTTCCCAAAGGTTGAAGACATGCATCAAGACTTTTCTCAGCTTTGGCCCCTAAGCGATGGAATGAATTTTCCCTAACTGTCAGAACTGCTGAGACCCTCACAGTCTTCAAACAGCGACTGAAGACCACCCTCATCACTAAGCACTTACGATAACAACTACAGGTCCATGTCATAAACTAACTTAACTATCAAACACTTTGCAAATAACTTTTAAAACGTTTTCTGTCTGTGTGACCAGACAGGGTGGATTAACTCCATCTTAAGTCTTCTATCGGCTCTTAATTTTAAGTCTAGGCTCACTAGTGTGAGGGACATGCTTTCTTGTGGACTACAAACACCCATGTGTGTCATTTTGGATACAACTGTCTGCCAAATGCTGTCAATGTAAAGTAAATGTAAATGTAATACTAATTCTTTAAACTGCAGACTACTTTTTATTAATCTTAAAACTTCGTACAGTAACTACTATCAAGTTCAAATAGAGCCAAAAAAGCATAGTGAAAATGAACATTACTTAGAAATATATACAGTATATATATATATAAAATTCATGCCCATTAGAAATACAAAGGGATGACAATTCTGCTTATTATTCCATGAATAAATTCTGACCTATTAATTAGAATGGCAGCTGGTGGCCTAATGGTTAGGAAGTTGCCATCAGAAAGCCGTGGGTTCGAATCCCAGGACTCACATTGTTTACACTGTGTGCTGTGGTGTGTTTACATATGACATGTTACTTTACACTTCATAAGGAGTGACTTTGTTGAATGTCATGTCTGAAATGCAGTAAAAGAAGAGGGAAAGTTGTACAGATCCTGTACACTGAGGTTGGCTTCCTATTAGGGATTTTTTTCTAAATTTCTGTGCCACCTTAAATTGTGCAGCAGTTGCATGTAACCATTTAAGGTGGAGGGAAAAATTGAAATAACATTGTCAGCATTATTCAAACACATTCTATGCACTTAACATTACTACTGGAATGTTGTTTGAATGAGACATGGGATGTTTTGATGTCCATCAAAGTTAGATGACAGCATATACATAAAATTGTTTACCAGCTAATAGCTGCTATCATGATTATGAGGATCTCATTTGGCTTCAGCAAAACTACGCAGGGTGTTATGGGGAGTTCTACCTATAGATGCATAGATATATATACGTGTGTCACCTTCTAAACTCTCTATATCATTTGGAATTAAACAGTCTGATTTTGTTACTGTGCCTTGAAATGGACTGATCTCTATTCTGTCTGGCTGCCCCGTATTGTGCAGTCCAGACAGAAACACTCTTTATATAATCTCAGCATGAATGGGTGTAAATAAACTGCTGTGGGGTGAATAGGCCATATGTCACTGCATTGATTTTGTGATATCATAAAAACATAAATTCAGAATGGTCTGTTTTTTCAGCATGTTTGCTATATAAACATATGTTCAACAAGTCACATACTTTTGAACAGTAATACTAAAAGATTACTGTTTCACAGAAAGTCGGAATTTTTGTTAGCACTGTTCTTGTATTCAGGTAGAACCGAACCTTTCTATAATAGTTCCGAAGAGCAGTCGGATGGTCTTCTGGATGTTCTCAGTGCACAGCCAGCTCCACTGGTCCTTCATCAGTAAGCACAGGATATTCAGCGCCACATCTGCCAGAGCCGTGTCTGCACATATTCAGGTCATTTGGAAAAAAATGTAACAATTAATTGACTCGTTTCAGTTTTATAGTCACGTTTTATAAACAATACTGAATTTATACAGTCTCATAAAAAATCGTTCTCTCTCTCTCTCTCTATCTGTCTCTATGTATTACCTCACAGTGTAAGACAAGATAAGACCATTTATTAGTCCCACAGGTGGGAAATTTGCATTATTACAACAGCCAAGTGGACAGAACAAGAGAAGAAAGCAGAAACAGCATAACCAATAGAATAAAAACTATACAATATTAAAATATAATATAAACAAACTGTGCACTGCTCCACCCTTTTTTGTAGAAGGCATTTGTGTTTTGAGTCCAGCCCAGTTTATTGTTCAGATGAACACCAAAGTACTTGTAGCTCTCTACAGTGAAATGCGAAAATCTACCAGTTTTTCTCCTGTTGATCTGGAGGTAGCTTTGCTGGCACCAGTCCACAAAGTCCCCGGGTCAATTCTCTATGCTTCCTGTCATCCCAAACAGTGACAATTACTGCGGCGTCATCAGAGAACTTCTCCAAGGAGCAGTTGGTGGAGTTGTAGGAGAGGTCTGCAGTGTAGATGGTGAAGAGAAACGGTGCCAGAACCGTTCCCTGCAGGTCCCCTGTACTGCAGACCACCAGGTTAGACGGCCTGGATCCTCACATACTGTGGTCACTCAGTGAGGTAGTCCAGAACCCATGTGATGAGGTGATGGTCCATTTCCGTGTACACATGATTCTCACAGTGCTCCCAGCGTTCTCCAGGTGAGATGAAGGTGGATGACAGCATCATCTACCCCAGTGACAGGCTGAGCTCGCCAAGGGCCAAAGCTGAACAAGAACCAACTGCTCCAGGGTCTTCATCAGGTGGTATGTCAAAGCTACCAGCCTGTAGCTGTTGAGGTCCTCGGGATGCGGGATATTCTGGAGTGTTTTTCATAGTTACTCTCCCCAGTTTCATCTTCAGGCTGAAGATGGGCTCAATCATCCCACACAGTTGACCGGTGCAGTACTTAAGATGACTTGAGCTGTGGGAGAAGAAGTGATTCAGGTTATTTGCCCACTTCAAGTCCGCCACAGACAGAGAGTTCTGTTCCTTGTGGCCTGAGATGGTTCCAAGGCCCTTCCAGACTCAGATGTCGTTGTTCTGCTGCAACTCTCTTGTTGGAAAGAGATCTTACATTCCCCATGACGATGGAGGTCTGTATTGTCTCCTCCTAACACGGCGCTTCTTCCTGGTGCAACATCCCAGTCTCTTCCTTCTCAGCTTGCGCAGAATGTCTCCTTGTACAGCACCTTTGTGTTACGGAGCGCTAACATCTGATACCTAGTGTGAACAAATGGAGCTACACATCAGGTCTCCAAACATGGGTGTAAAAAGTGAGAAATAAAGCAGTGAGGTGGCCAGTACGAACATAATAACACAATGCATGATAACAGTTTAGGAATCAAACAAAAAATAAAAGAATAAAAATAGGGGGGGGGGTGGGAATGCT
>JBBJLS010071984.1:0-10695 GCA_037577275.1 Bryconaethiops microstoma
TCCTCTTTACAGAAACTCTCTAAATCCTTTAGGTTTCTTGGCTGCTGCTTGGCAACTCGAAGCTTCAGCTCCCTCCACAGATTTTCCATAGGATTGAGGTCTGAACACTGGCTAGGCCACTCCATGACCTTAATGTGCTTCTTCTTTAGCCACTCCTTTGCTATCTTGGCAGTATGTTTTGGGTCATTGTCATGCTGGAAGACGCATCCACAACCCATCTTCAGTGTTCTGGCTGAGGGAAGGAGGTTCTCGTCCAAGATATCATGGTACATGACCCCATCAATTGGCCCCTCAATGTGGTGAACTCACCCTGTACCCTTGGAAGAAAAACATCCCCAAGCATAATGTTTCCACCTCCATGCTTGACTGTGGGGATGGTGTTCTTCGGGTCATGCTCAGCATTTCTCATCCTCCTAACACGGTGGGTCCAGTTGATGCCAAAGAACTGGATTTTGGTCTCATCTGACCACAGCACTTCCTTCCAGGCCTTCTCTGAATCATTTAGATGTTCACTAGCAAACTTATGAGTGGCTGTACAAGCTCCTCCCGTGTAGTTCTGGGCTGATCCCTCACTTTTCTCTTGATCGTCCTCACCCCATGAGGCAAGATACTACATGGAGCTCCAGAATGAGGGAAATTGATTTCTTGCATTTCCGAATAATCGCACCAACTGTTGTCACCTTCTCACCAAACTTCTTGCTGATGGTCTTTTAACCCATTCCAGCCTTGTGCAGGTCTACAATCTTGTCCCCAACGTTCTTTGACAGCTCTTTGGTCTTGCCCATGGTGGTGGAGAGGTTGGAATGGAAGAAACTGATTCTGTGGACAAGTGTGCTTTATACACATAAAGAGTTCAGATCAGGAGTATCTGTAATTGATAGATTGATTGTTTCCTGTGTGCAATATGGGCACACAGCCAGTCTGTGGGAGCCAGAAATCTGGCTGGGTTATAGGGGATCAAATATTATTTCACTCACTGACATGCAAATCTGTTTATAACTTTTATGTAACATGTTTTTTCCTAATTTTTGGTTGATATTCTGTCTCTCTCTATAAAAATGAAACTACCTAATAAATTCAGCAGGGGATCAAATAATTATTTCTCGAACTGTATATAGTAATGCTATGTTATGCATGTATTAGTTATATTTATTACTTATGTCATATATTTGGGACGCACTGAAATTTTGAATATCAAAAAGTAGTCAAAATCGGCAAAAATTTCTGAAAATTTTGATGAATGCCAAATCTTTAAAAGCTACCAATGCTAAGAAAAATAAAAATTCCAGCCAGCACATTCAAACCATAAATTTAGCCAAAATTTCTTCAAAGACAGTGTGTAATGGCTAAGAATAGCGTAAATTACTTAATTTATTGAATCATGCTAGTATGTTAATTTTATTTGTATTTTATTTGTCTTTTTTGTTTTAGATTACAAATTTTGGTCTGGAATTTCAGTTTCAGTTGAGGTTCAGTTTTCATTTTGGTCACTGTTAAAAAGATATAGTAATATTTTTTAGGAAAAAAACAATCCTGTGTGACCATAAATGCACATAAATGAGTGCATGTTTGTTATGGGTCTGTTATGTCTGTTATGTGTCTGTTATTGACTCTACTAGAAAGAGCAGTGGGAATACTTAAAAATGCATAATCACCACAAAATGTACAAATAATCATTGTAGACTCGTTGATAATTGTCCTAGCTTTTGATGTCCAAACACTTGTAGAGACTATGTACTTTGAAAAAGTTTGAATGAATAATGTTTCTTTTACAAATTACCATTAAGCTTTCAAAGTCAGAAAGCACCCTTGAACAAACCTTAGTATCATGATGCTAATTAAACACTCATTAATGATATAATACTGGCCCAGATGGCTTCAGTATAATGCATTCCCCAATAACAAAGGCAACATGCACATCGTATAAATACAACTTAGAATTTATCTAAAATAAACAAAAATATTCTCTAATGAGGATTTCATTAAGAAACCTGATTTAAATGGATTATTTAGAGATTAATAGCCAAGTGAAATGTAGAACAGAGAGCAAGTAAGAGAGACTCTGGAGAAACACAGGTGCCTATACAGAACATCACTTATAATAGAGTTTGACATGAAATTGGTATAAAACTTCCACACACACACAGGACTTCATGTATACATGACACAAGTGTACATACCGTCATGTAGATATTTAACTTTTCCTCTTTTTCTCAGTCAAACATACACATACTAATGTATACACTAAACATATTACATCAACAGCATTTTGCTTTTCAGTCAGTTACTTTTTGCTTATTAATGTCTGTATTCAGTATGATGTAGTAATTCATTACATTACTTTTCCCCACACACATAAAGTAATGTTGCCCCCAACTTCAGTGCCATAGGCAAGGACTCTGTAAAAGCTTTCCTGAGTGTACTAATATTTGGGTGGAAATGCCTTTGTGTTCTGATTGGGAGAGAAGAATACGCTTACAGCATTTGCCTAAGTGTCTGTGTGCATTTGTGTGTGTGTGTGTGTGTGTGTGTGTGTGTGTGTGTGTGTGGGCATGTGAGCATGTGCCTGACAGCATATGACTTCTGCCGTGTTTATCACATGGCTATGTCAGTTTTGTGTTGCAGACAATGTTGCCACCTTTTCTGTAATGATGTGAATTGCATTGTCAGTATGTGTATGCTTGCTCAGAAACAATTATATATAATGCTATATGTTTGTACAGTGATGGAAGCCACTGTAACACACAGAATGGTCGAATTCAACACACACACAAACACACACACACACTGTCTGCAAGGTTTTAGTACAAATGTTTGTCAGGGCCAGTTCCTTTGAGTCACAGCAGGGGTTCTTTTCAGGTTATCTTTGAGTGTAATGAATCAAACAGACACACACACACACACACACACACACTAGACAAAGGGAAGAGGGTGGGTTGGTTCGTTTAATGTGGAGATTTCGGTCTATTTTTGTTTTAAGACATATGCTGAGATCCGCACGGCCAGGGCGGTCCGGGTGGGTGTCATAGGATGCTCCCCTTTGAATGTCCCAGTCTTTACGTGGGGAGCTCCCATCAGGGAGCCCCTTACTGTCCTCGGGGGTGGAGTCCCCTACCAGAAGCCCCTCACTGTCTTCAGGGGCGGAGCCTCCTACTGGGAGCCCCTCACTGTCCTCAGGAGTGAAGCCCCCTACCGGGAGCCCCTCATTGTCCTCAGGAGTGGAGCCCCCTACTGGAAGCCTCCCACTGTCCTCAGGAGCGGAGCCCCCCACCGGGAGCCCCTCACTGTCCTCAGAGAAAGAGCCCACTTCGGGGAGCCCTGTACTGTTCTCAGGGGTGGAGCCCTTTACCTTGAGCCCCTCACTGTCCTCAGGGCTGGAGCCCCTTACTTGAAGCTCCTCAATGTCCTTGGGGATGAGGCCCATCCCAGGAGCCCTTCTACGGGAAGCCCCTCACTGTTCTCTTGGATGGAGCCTCCTCTGGGGAGCCCCTCTGCAAGGAACCCACCGCTGCCCTCCTGGGCCAAGGCCCTTCTTCCAGGAGCACAGCACCTCTGGGGGGCTACTCCCTGGCCCCCAGGCCCCCAGGCCCGAGTCTCCCCCGGGATCCCCACTGGAGCCCTCCAAGACCCCAGTACTCCCCCCCCCCAGAAAAAAAAATTAATGGTAAGACCCCCAGCCACTGTGGCTGCTATGATAAGATAAGATAAACCTTTATTAGTCCCACAAGTGGGAAATTCGTGGCTACTACAGGCCCCTCTGCTATGGCTACAGGCCCCTCTGCTGTGGCTACAGGCCCCTCTACGGCAGGTAAAGGCCCCTCTATGATGGCTAAAGGCCCCTCTAATGGGCTTTACTGGGCTAACGGGCATAGCGGCCAGGCTAATGGGCATAGCGGCTGGGCTAACGGGCTTAGCGGCTGGACTAACAGGCTTAGCAGCTGGGCTAATGGGCTTAGTGGCTAACCTGGGCTTCAATGGCTCTACGAATGAGCCTAGTGGCTCTTCTAAAGGGCCTAGTAAATCTAAAGGCTCTGGGTGGCCTGCTCTCTCCCCAACTCTAGCCACAGCTACGCTACCTGGTGCTGGTAAATGAAGTCAGGAGACAGGTGTGGGAGGCTGTAGCTGTCTTCTGGGTGCAAGCACGGGTCGCTGGATTGCAGCATCGACCCTTGGGAGTGCGGTCTCGTCGCTCGGGAGCACAGTCTCTGCACTCGGGAGCGCAGTCTCGACGCTCGGGAACGCAGTCTCAGCGCTTGAGAACGCAGCCTTGAAGAGAAGCGAGCTGGGCTGTGTGCCCCCCTCGTCGCTCAGGAGCATGGCTGCTGAGGGCGGCTGGCCAAGATCAGCGACCAGTTCTGCGACCCACCTCTCGAGCAGGTCCAGCTGGAGCTGATTTCCCCTTATACGTCCCTGCAGCATCCCCTTTCCCAGTGGGAGGACCGCAAGAGCACCTGGGACTTCTTCCCTCGAAGCCGGCTTCCAAGCCGGTGTGCTTAAGGCGGGCTTCCTTGTCCGCTTCCTCCTCACTGGTTGAGGGGTTTGGCAGGGCGCCAGCGGGAGGACCGGAAGAGCACTTGGGACTTCATCCCTCGAAGCCGGCTTCCAAGCCGTTGTGCTCAAGGCGGACTTCCCTGCCTGCTTCCTCCTCGCTGGTTGAGGGGCTAGCCAGTCCGCCATTGTATAGGCAGCCTTGTCCTTTGAGATCACGCTGGGCCTCCTTCTCCTCGCCAAGCAAGCACACTGACACCAAGGATAATCAAAGTGCTGCATCTTTATTCTTAAATAAACACGAAAACAAAACTGGCATGGGAACCAGACTCTGTAACTATGGAGACTATAACAAGGACTTTAGAACATAAGGCGACAGGAGTAACAAAACCCAAAACCACAAAAACCAATCAACAAACACATACACTTTCTCCTGAGTAGACTGGCAGCTGAAACTCATAACTCAGACCAAACTCAAAGCAGGTGTACTCAGGATATCAAAATAAAAGACACAAAAGCAAAAAAACCCAAACTAAATCAAGAGCGACTCCTGGTGGTCGCTGTCGGGACCTGACAGGGAGCTGAGATTTAAAAGAATCTTTTACCTTGATATGCTTGATATTTGCTGTTGTATTCAAGTGTAACTGCATAATAAAATGAAATAAAATAGTTTTATTACAGTACATTAACATGCAGTTTTATTAAATTACACTTATATGCAGTTTACATTTTCTGTCTACAATTCTAAGGCCTCTATTACTTTTTTTTCAGGTTGCTTCAGTATAAAAACAAAAAAATGCAAAAATGTTTTCTTTCCACAAATCAAGACAAGAATAATTTAAATTCAATCAGTTGAAATCATGGTGAAATACACAAGCTACAACATTAAAACAACAGACAGGTGAAGTGAATAACATAGATAAACTTGTTACAATGGCAGTTGTCAAGGGGTGATATATTAGGCAGCAAGTAAACAGTTGATTTGGAAACAGTACTCAGAGTTGGGAAGTTTGAAAGGAGCCAATCCAAGAGCGTTATTCATTTCTCCTTGCTGCTCATTGGCTGCTGCCCTGTGACACATCTCTGGCAGAGACAATCCGGCATTCCCGCATCATAACAGTTTCCCTCATGGAGCTATTTTCGCTGAGTGTTCTCGTGTTTTTCATTTTGTTCTTAAAGCCCTGTATTAAATTAATTAATTTAATTAATTAATTACTGTATTTACCTTGCTTATACCAAAGTAAATGACAGGGCATACCAAAGAAAATACCATTTGCATGAATTATAGTACAGTATATATAGGGGTAACATTGGTATTTTACATTCTAGCACTGCATGATACAGCAATTCGGTGTACACTGTACAGTATGGAAACGGGTTCACATTTAAAAAATTTTAAGGGTAATGTATTAAGCTGTGTTTAAAATGAAATTAAAGTGTTTTGGGAGCATATTTAGGGCCTTTTTTTTTAAACCACATCACAAATTCGCATTTTTTCACAATTCGTAACCCCTGTGAATGTTGGGGGTTTACTGTACATATAATCATATTGCAGTGTTCAAGTAGGCATAAATGTAAAAATGTAAACATTCGCTCATAGCAGCCATGAAAAAGTTATGTAGTGCAGAGCAGGGTGTGGTGTCATGTAGTGCAGTAGATAGAAGGTGATGAGAATGGGTTTGGGGAGGTTCACCTTCTTCAGTCTTCTCAGAAAGTGCATGTACTGCTGGCCTCTTTTGGTCAGGGAAACGGTGTTGTTGGTCCAGGAGAGGTCTTCTGGAATGTGAACACCAAGAAATTTGGTGCTCCTCACTCTCTCCACTGTTGCACCGTCGATGCTGAGTGGAAGGTGGCCAGCCTGGGTCTTTCTGAAGTCAATAGCTCTTTGTCTTGTCAACATTAAGAGACAGATTATTGTTCTTGCAACAGACTGCCAGCCATCGCACCTCCTCTCTGTACATCATATCATCGTTGTCTCTGATCAGCCCCACAACTGTGGTGTCGTCTGCGAACTTTATGATGTGGTTCGTGCTGAAGCTGGAGTTGCAGTTGTGAGTCAGCAGCATGAAGATTAGAGGACTCAGCACACATCCCTGGGGGGCACCAGCGTGGTACTGCCGATCTGGACTGTCTGTGGTCTTCCAGTAAGGATTCAGGTGCCGGTGGAGGTGTTCAGTCCGAGCAGGTCCAGCTTACTGATCAGCTGCTGAGGGGATGATGGTGTTGAATGCTGAGCTGAATCCGATGAACAGCATTCTCATGTGGGAGTTACGGTGTTCCAGGGCCAGGGCCAGGTGGAGTGCGAGTGAGATCCCGTCATCCGTTGATCAGTTTGTGCGGTACGCAAACTACAGTGGGCCCAGTGTGGAGGGGAGCTGGTTCTTAGTGTGGCCCAGGACTAGCGGCTCAAAGCAGTTCATGATGATTGGGCTAAGTGCTACCAGGCGGTAGTCGTTAAGCTCTAAAACTGTGGCCCTCTTAGGAACAGGTCTGATGGTGGTGGCCTTGAAGCACTGTGGGATGGTATCTTGGGTGAGGGAGGTTTTGAGCACACGCCCAGGTACATTGTCTGGTCCTGCAGCTTTGCGTGGGTTGACCCTGGCATGAGTCTTTCTCACGCTGGCTGCAGATAGAGATAGCACTCGGTCGTAAATTGAATGGATACAAGTAAATTTAATATTTTACAGGCATCTTTATCAAAATGCCATCAATAATTGTAGGCTTCTAAGGGTGAGACCAGTATCCATGAACTATACTCTGTGAAGCTACCCCAGCCTGTAAAGTATTGTGTTTTGTGGTGAATTTACAAATGCATACTGTAGCTCATCTAATATTACAAGATAACAAGGGCTTGGATGAGCTATATTATGCATTTGTGTTGCTCAATTGTGGTTAAATTATTTATTTGACCTTCTTTTTCACCTGCAGCGGAGTGTGAACACAGAATCCACAGCCCCAGTGGCACCATCAGCAGCCCCAACTGGCCTGACAAATACCCCAGCAGGAAGGAATGCACTTGGGACATCACAGCCACACCAGGTCACCGCGTTAAAATCGTAAGCGACTACACTAATAAAAGTTTCAATGTTAACGTTACACTGTTACACTTTATTTATAAGTCACTTCAGCTAAGATTTTCATTCTAGGTTCAAAATACACCTATAACTTGCTCATTGTGGTTATTTATTAATGCTTGCTTTCAAAAATGTATAGACCAACATCTATATTAAGGTTATCAACAGAGATTTTCCCTCCTTTCCAGCAGTAACAGCCTCTACTCTCCTGAGAAGGCTCTATACTGTGTTTAGAAATCCGAGATAAAAAGCTAAAAACTGGTGGCTTAAAGCTGTGGCTCCTCACAAACCTGGAGAGCTGAGGACAGAGAGAGAGAGAGGGAGAGAGAGAGAAGCATGTTCAACACACGTGATCAGCAATGGCATCATACGCTCATAATCCTCTCAGAGTGTGGTCACGTTTACAGACAAATGCTCTTGAGACAACACATGCAAGCAATTTCTGTTTTCCTCTCACATATACACACATATAAATTCACACATATACACACGTCTTTGTATTTTTAATCCTTAGAAGTCATAGCTATTATATACAAGAAAAGAATAGTATAATATATGGTTACCTGTTGATGCAAAATGTAAATTGAATGTAAATGTACTTCATTACATAACTGTAATTAAAGGTGTAATTATATAATATCATTATGTAATACCGCCCATGCCATTGTCTCATGAGACTCAAATTGTTAAATTAAGTCTGCAGTGAATTTATTAACCTTATAAATCACCCACTACCGTGAACTGCTGTGTCCAAACCCGCCTGATATATATTTTATGATTTTACTATATAGAGTGTCATACTGAGTACTATGCAGGAAGTCGCTCCTGACTATGAGGTTAGTGCAAACATGTTAGTGGACATCTCCTGGGTTCTTCATCAATGATCAAAGAGAACATTAGTCACTTCCTTTGAGACAGGGCGTCACAGCGTCAGTATGACTGACCCTCACACTGACAGGACAATTGCTGACAGGCCTGGGTGTGAGTGTTAAGTGACTTTAATGGCTCAGTAGTGGGAGAATGGTGCACACAGCAGTGAAATCTGTGAAATGAGGCCAGAAAGCAATGTGAATCTGTTTTTTAAAAAACAGACCAAAGTACATCCAGAATTCGTGCTTCCAACTGGCTGTGACTGTTTTTAGCTTTCCAGTGTTTTGGGCTGTTTTATTCTATACTAAGTCTAGTATTACTTCACAGTTCAATGCAGTGTGACGTGTGTGATGATATTGGCACATTTGTACAGTGATAATTCATGGTGTAAACAAAAAGAAAACTTCTGACATCAATGATGATCCTTTGGGAGAAGGGGGGAATTTGTGTTAATTTTTTTATTGAACTATTCCAGTAACTTTAACCAGGCTTGAGATTGGGTCTGCAACTGCATGTAATTCCTTCAACCTCTTTTCAGAGTAGCCATAAAATGCAAACTGCCTCTTTTGTAGGTCCTTCAGTTGAATTAGGCATTGCTTATCTTCATCAAAATGATTAAATATGGCATGTGATTAACAAAACACATTGTAAACTATGTTAAATTATGTTTTAACCTGGCACTGTCTTTGTGGAATGGTGCCAACTGTTTTCACATCAGGGGTCTCTTATCCCTCCCCTTTCATCCCCCATAGCAGCTCAATATTCACCTCACTTCTGCTTTGATTTTGATGGATATGACCTTTGACAAGCCTTAGTAGCTTTCATACTCAACCAATTACAGCACCCAATTGTAGGCGACTGAAATCATACACTTCTTTTGACAACATAACAATAATATTTATAATAAAAGAACAATAATCTGAGACAATGATATCACACCACAGTGTACTGATTTAGGCTAATGAATAATTCATACTCACATTCTATTCTGCTTCAGTCGATGCACAAGCCGAGGGTAGATTAACACCGTAATATACATTAATAAACCTGACAAAATACCAGCAAACCTCCAAATTATGAGACTCTTAATGTCCAGCAAGCAATATAAATAGTTCACATATGAATAAAGGTAATCAAGATTGCAGTCAAAGTTTGTAATGAAGAAGCTACAGGAGCCGTGATTCATAAAGGGGTGACCTGCAAAATCACCACTACTTTTCTGAAGCAAGTCTCTGTTTGTGACAGAAAGCTTAAAACACATATTATACTGACAAGAGAAAATTGCAAAATACTGACACATTTACACAATGTCCTCTTCTTTTTCCACTGCTCTTTTTCCTCTGCAGACATTTAATGAGTTTGAAATTGAGCAGCATCAGGAGTGTGCGTATGATCATCTGGAGGCCTTTGATGATGATTCGGATAAAGCACCCATTCTGAGTCGCCTCTGTGGCAGCAAGATACCAGAGCCCCTCATTTCCACAGGCAACAAAATGTACCTTCGCTTCATCTCTGATGCCTCGGTACAGCGTAAGGGCTTCCAAGCTACGCATTCCACAGGTCAGTATGCACGTTTTTATGTCTGTATGAGAGTGTATGGTCATTTAAAAGTATGGACATATTTTTATGTAAACTTGATTATTTTAATGGGTGTGCCTTAATTAATATATGCAGTCTTTTGATGAAGATTTTGTAAAGGCTAGAATAACATCCTATTTTTATCCTATTGTAATGAAAAAGCCTCTACTGGGGCAGAATGATCCTGCTAGTTCCTAACTGCCCCTTTAAATGCATGAAACATATTTTAAGTGTGACAGTGCCCTCTAGTAGCTATCTAGGACAAATCAACCAGTAAAGCTACAGTTGGACCACCTGATATAATTGACCAAAGTTTAGTGAATGAGTCTAAAATGCTTTAAAAGAACTGAACAAAGTATTTTAGAATCCGTTTATCACCTTAAGATATATACACACATATATATATACAATGGTACGAAAAAGTGTATGCCCCCTTCCTGATTACTCATTTTTTTCCATGTTTGTCACACAATGTGTCAGATCATGAAACAAATTTAAATATTAGTCAAATACAACACAAGTTAACACAAAATGCGATTTTTAAGTGAAGGATTTTATTATTTAAAAAAAATCCAAACCTACATGGCCCTGTGTGACAAAGTGATTACCCCCTAAACCCAATAACTGGTTGGGCCACCCTTAGCAGCAACAACTGCAATCAAGCGTTTGCGATAACTTGCAATGA
>JBBJLS010071985.1:0-10695 GCA_037577275.1 Bryconaethiops microstoma
TTGAATGATTCATACGTAGGTCACTGTGTGTCTTAACCAACAGAAACATTCCTCTGAAACTGGTCCGGTTCAGGGACCGGACTGGAAATGAGAGAACTTTGAAAGTCCTTCAGGAAGCCTGGAGAACTGTTCCTCAAGACTACATTAAAATACAAGAACGTCTGGATCATTGGAAGCAAAATATGAAGAAATGAGGGAGTTTTGCTCAGCGCTGTAAGTTATTGCTTGATGAAGGTCTTACCTGATGGGGTAGTCCGCAGCACTCAGGTTGATAAAGAAGTCCCAGGGCCACTCGGCCATGGCCAGCAGGTCCCTCATGCTCTGCAGGTACATGCTCAGCAGGCTGGCACCACCCCAGATGGTGGACATGCGCCAGGGAGTGACCCGCACATTCGGGTACTGGTTCGACAGCGCCACCATCTGTCTGTGCAGGTAATTTGACCGCTGCAGAGAAGACAAACAGAGGCCTGATCACTCTACAGTAAACACAATTCTGCATATTTTAACACACAATGACCCTTTATTTGATTAACGTGGGGAAAAATAATAAATAAAGCATCAAACCCGCTAATGGCATCTTTTGTATTTTCAAGCATAAACTGAAATGATGTTGCCATATGGCAACGAATGTATTCTATCGTTTTAAATAAAACCCCTTCAAACTAAAACGGTTTTATTTATTTAAAAAAATCCATTTGTAGCCTCACACAGATCGTGTTTAGGTCTTTAATTTCCGAAGCTGTGCAAGAATACTGAATCACACACACACACACACACACACACACACACACACACACACACACACACACACACATACACACACACACTTTGAGAGGGCTTCAGCAGCCTGGCTTCATTATGTGATGCATGCACGAAAGTTCAAACTGCAACAGAAATATAATGTTTTACTCAGGAACACATCGGCTTTCTACAGGAAAAAGAAATAAATGTGTATTGCAATCAGATGAAAACAAAACAAACTGTTAATGGTTGCCATATGGCAACAATGTGAAGTAAATCAGTTCAATTAGTTGCTCAGGTGCTCTTGAATGGAAGTGTGTGTTGAGCTGTTTGTAGAAAATGAGTTCTATCTTGATCCGCCATAACACGTCGTCTTTTGAGGGTATTTAATAAATGTAAACATGTATTAATCCACTTAAGTAGGTGCCCATCTGGGACATGCGGACAAACTAAACCCTGGGAATGAGGAGGATAAGAGCAAACTCACTATCTACACCAGCATCGTAGCTCCAGTTCAAACATAAAAGAGCGAATGGCTACATGGGTTCCAAGGTAGAAAACGGAGTCTGTTCTACCCATTTAGCACTAGAGTGTTTCCGGTTTAAGGAAGATTCGGGCGACACCTGCGCTCGGCTGGTTTTTACATGTCGGCTTGTCGCGTCTTTCAACCTTCTTTCTTTGCATCATGCTCTCCTCCTCTTTAGCTAGCTTTGATCCCATTCGTGTTTCCCCCCTCCCTCCCTCCCACGTTCTTAACAGCTCACGAAAGCGGCGCAGGAAGACCGAGAGTCAGAAAGGCAAAAAGCCATCAGAGCCTCCAAATGATTGACTGATTGAAAGGCAGGCGCTTTAAAACATCACAAGGCCGCGCGGGTAAAAAAAAGCCCCCATCGACTCATTCCTGTCATAACTTGAAGTTCATTAGGTGTATGTCTGACTCTGTGTAATCAAGGCAGGGTTGGGGGGGGTTGCACAGTGTGTGTATGTGTTTGTGAGTGTGTATGTGTGTGTGCTGTATGTCTGAATAAACAGGCTTTCATGTTCCCACTTCATCACTCGCTGCGTGCCGAGAGGGAGAGAGAGAGAGAGAAAAATGGTAAATAAGCCACTGGAGTGCTGCTCTGTAATAATCCCCCATCAGCCTTTTCAAACAGCTTACTGAATGAGGAGCGCCGCTCGGAAACCTGCTGTTTATCTAGCAGCCGACCCCCCCGACATCCACACACACACTCCTCTCCTCCCTCCAGGTAGACCCTGTGTTAGAGGATGTTCGCCGCAGGAGAGGAATGCAAGCCGAACAGGAAATCTCTGCCTCATTTCCTCCGTCTGTCTCCGTCTGAGGTAAGGACGAGGCTAAGGGTGGTTACGAATGCTAAAAATTTCAATTAAATGCAATTGTACTTCTATAGCACTTTTTACAACCAAAGTGTAACAAAGCAGATTTACAGAATCCAGGTCTGAGTCCCGAGGTGCCGAGACCGACAGAGGCGAGAAAAAAATCCTTAATTCAACATACTTAATTACTGCAGAACAGGTTGGACGTGTATGGCTAACAGAGTGGCTACAGTTTAGAGTCAGTAGAGGTAGTTTGTGTTTAGTCTGAGTGAAGAGGAACAGTTTAGAGTCAGTAGAGGTAGTTTGTGTTGGAGTCTGAGTGAGGAGGAACAGTTGGAGGCAGTAGAGGTAGTTTGTGTTGGAGTCTGAGTTAAGAGTAGTTTGAGAGTCTCTAGTCCACAACAACAGGAACAACAATCTCTGCGGGAGTTTTAAACGACAGTTGCCCTTAACTGGGGGAGGAGCATGTCGAGAGTCAAAAGCAGGAGAACTTTCTTCTCTCCTCTCCTCATCTATGTTCTTGTACTACTCTTACATAAAAATTTTAGCACCTAGAGCTCTCCTATGGAAACTTGAATGTTTCCTTGTGTTGTAAGTCGCCTTGGATAAAAGCGTCTGCCAATGTAATGTAACGTAGCTAGGTATATAACAATGAATCGGAATGGACATTCGACTAGTTATGATCTAAGGTTGACCTGCAAGAACAAAATCTCAGTATTGCGTTTATACTTGCGACATGCTGCGGTTCTAATGCTTTTCAAGATATTAAAGTGCCCATATCATCCCTTTTCTGGAGTTAAAAAGGCTTCAAAGGGTACATACAGTCCATACAGTCCGTACAGTCCATGTATGGTGAATAAGCTACAAAAACAATGAGTTTTTAAATCAGTTTTTGTGATGAAACAAAATCAACACATTTAAATATGTCTTCTCATTCTGGGTGCAGCAGTTTAGCGCCGCCCATGCCTGGGCCGATTTTGCCAACACATTTAGTAGTTAACAACGAAAATAAATATAATTTTGTTATGTTATTATGTGAAGACCTTGATTTATCAGAACAGCCAGTAACTCACCCGGAGCTGTGATTGGCTGCTGTGATTGGCTGCCCTGTAGGAAACACTGTGATTGGTTAGAGGCTCGTTTGCAGAGACCGATATTGCGGTGATGATTAGTAGACGATATACTGCACAGCCTTAATGTAAACTCAAATCGAATCCTACCTTCAGTAGCTCACCACTGGGTTCCTGAGCAAGACCCTTAACCCCACGTTCCTCCAGGGAGACTGCCCCCTATAGTTTGGGAATGGAAGTCGCTTTGGATGAAATGTAAATGTAATCCATCTGCAATGTTTGCAAATATTTAATAACAACCATCCACTCAGTTCGGCTCTTCTCCTGCATCCCAGCTCGTGTTGTTACTAAAAGTTGTGATAACGTGATTATCGTGGTTCTGATTTTATGTTTTGTTTTATAGACCATTGTGGGCACTTTTTTTTTTTTTTTTCCTTTTAGTTTAGTTTTTCCAACCATTTTAAGTGTTGCTTTCATTTTGTTTACCCTGGGGGTCCTATAGTTGCTTTATTAATTAATTAATTTATTTGCCGTAGCGGTGAAAAAAGGTTACCAGTGGCAACAGTCGCTAAACTAGGGGTCGACTGATATGTTTTTTTGGAGCTGATACCAATTATCAGTTATAAAGGAGATCGATAGTCCGTATTTGGAACCGATTTATGTTTGCTGTAAAAATGACAATGTTGGTGTCAAAATTTAGAGAAGAAACAAATTTTTTTGCAACACAGTCAGCAACATTCAAGATTCTTGATTTGTCACATACGCAGTTATACAAGTACAACATGTAGTGAAATGTGGCCCTGAAACATCTGCGAGACTGCAACATAAAGTCCATGAGATATAAAATAGTTACAGTAAATTAAAGAGAAAATTAAGGGCTACTATTAAGTAATAAGAAATGTAAAAAAAAAAACATTTCAGTAAAAGCTGCTTACAGTTATTCATGTTTTCACTGTGATAGTAGTCATCACCACCATTTAATACACTTGAGAATAATAATTTGTTTAAAGTATTTTTATGGGCTAAACTTTCCAATCTTCTGCATCTTAAGTGGCCTTGAGTTTCTCTTTACTGGAATGATTTTCAGTTTTAGAGTTGGGCTGCCTTTAACAGAGACCTTTTTTTTACAAAGATTTTATCTTTAATTATTTTCAATAAACATTTTTTCTATAAGTTTGTGTAGTACAGCGGCAAGCATAAGACATAACAGTTCGATAACATCACATCCTGCTATTGTGTGAATTATGAATGAGCATTATATGGTATTTACCGCTTTTTTATGCACAAAACTTTATTTATTTATGGTGAATATCTTGGCTGTTTCACTTACCTGTATTTCTCCACTTAAGAGGGAGGAAAATGGAAAGCGATGATGTATGAGAACGCATCACAACCCAAAATATTCCACTGAGAGCGGAGCAGGAAAAAAATAGCCCAGAGCGAGGTTTGGCTTCAGAAATTATTCAGCTTTTTTCAAATCAGCTTTTATTATAAGAGCACAGCTGTTGGTGAACATTACATCATTTCTTAATAAGCGGTATATTGGAGTCTCTAGTAATTGCAGTTGTACGCCATGTTACCATGGAAGCCTGTGGGGAGTCATTTTAGCACAGCTTCCCGCTTTAGGAGCACACGTTTCATGCAAAAAAAACATAAAACGGATAAAAAAAGAAGAAGAAAGTCCTTTAATTTGCAACAGCCCTGCTCCTTGAGTCGCTATCCAGGCTGAGAGAAGCTCAACGTTGAAGTGAAGCCTGTTTGACCGGCCTGTAGGTCAGTCATGGAGGAATAACGCAGCCTTGTCGCTAACATAAACAAGCGTGGTCACCTCTTCATGAGATGAGTCAGTTTGGCTGGCGTTGACATAGCAGTCAGAACTAAAGTACAGACTGTCTCGTTATATTACTGTCACTTTTTGTTGTGGCTACTGAAACCTTTTTCTCAAAGGCTGAAGTTCAATATGTGTTTAGACTTAATGGGTTCCTCAGCCTGAAGAGGTGGAATTCCATCTGTCTCTGAGGAACGTGTCTAAACCAGGGGTCTGTTTAAAAAAAGAGAGGAGTCTCATAGGGGTCTCCTTGTGGTGATACACGTCTGGGAACAGCCATGAGGGTCTTTGGGCCTAATGTAGGTCGGAATGTGGACTTATTGGGGCGGGCACAAACCGATTTTGACATACTTTAACCAGTCCAGGCTCTTGAGTAGGTGCGGTGATGGTGTGCTTTGTCCTCTGTACAAGCCTGTATGAAGCTCCAATTAAGAATGTGAAGGTTTTTTGGATGTGCAGAGAAGTGTGGAGAGATGTGTGTGTTTGTATATGTATGTATGAGTATGTGTATATATATGTGTGTGTGTGTGTGAATAAATATATATATATATACATACACACACACACACACACACACACACACATAAGTATGTGTATATATACATACACAAGTATACATACTTACATGCAAGAGACATTTACATCGTTTTTTAACTCTATTAAGAATTTAAATCACTTTTTTTACTTGGTCACCTTCCTTTTGCGATGCACTTTTCCCACCATCGTACAAACTTTTTGGTGCCAAGAGCAAAAATGTTTTTAGTTGAGCCTGTAGCCACTGATGCAACATTGCTTTCGCATCATCATCACATGAAAATCGTTTTAACCATAAAGCTTCTTTGAGCTTCAAAAAGGTGAAAGTCAGATGGCGCTAAAGTCAGACACACCCAATTACTCTTCCAACCTTGAACGAATCCAACGAAAATATAAAAATGCTGAGACTTTTTGACTGTCCCTCATACATATATCCCCCACTGAGTGTCCACTAAACGCAAATGATGTATGTTTGGTCTTAAATGCTAAAAACAGTCGTTCATTTTTACAGGACCGTGTTCCAGACTCTGTTTATCCCATAGAATTAAACGCACTGTTTTTTTTTAGTTATTTTTTTTTACTATACCTTTTAAGACTGATGCGTGTAATCCGATTGACTGTTTTGTGTCGCTTTCAAGAAGCAGTCCAGGCTGAAACACTCTAAAGTGAGTGAGTGGGGCTGAACTGCAGATATATGTAAATCTGTTGGTTTTTTGTGATGTCACAAAAACATTGGCATTTAAAAGAGGTTGTTTTTGCGGCTTAGTGTCCACATAAACACTGAAGAGAGAACCATGTGATTATAACTAATAACAGTATTAGTCACAAAACTCCACTTTTACTAAATACAACATTTTTAGTTTTGTTGCAACCAAAGCGGTACAGGTTCCCGTTTTTTAAATGTATTTTTCCTGGCATCTGAAGGTGGAACACTGTTCAGCGACTTCTTTAGCTAATTATCAAGCCTAGTGTCTTTTATTTATTTAATTTTGGCTTCAGAAGTGATTTTTCCTACACGTATGAGATGCTTATCAGTACTTATCATCTGTACTGGTGTATAGTTGTTGGTAAAAATTAAGTCAATATTGATTTTTATTTATTGCAATATCAGTAGTCCACATTTAACCTTACCCACATTAGTGCACCTAGTTAGTGTCATTTTAAGAGAAGCACAACTAAACTGTCCAGTCAAACAAAGCCACGTCAGGTCTGAAGGACATTCAGAGCAGCAGCAGCATTCATGAAGTATGAGTTCATTCATTTTATTAATGCAAATGTGAATTTATTAGGCACGCACCCATATAGGAATTGTGGGTCAGTGCTGACATTTGATCATTTTCAATACGTATCTGTTGATGCCAGAAGTTATTATAAGTTGTTATTGTGCAGCCCTAAACCCTGAAATTGGTCCGTTTTTCCCAGAAATTTTGAAAGCCATAAATAGGATTTAAAAGGGGGGGATTTATTATTGGAACATTGTTTTGCCCTTTTATGTTTCTGGGCACTTTTTGTAACTTTTGGGGACTTTGTTGCCCTGAGCCCTGATTAATTTCAGGTTCATTCAAACTGAATGTGTGGGTTGAGAAATGCAGAGTTGCATCAAAGCTAATCATGATGCCCTCATTGAACACATGATGGATAAGTGAAAAAAAGAGCCTTCATTCAGAGTTATGAAGCTCAACGGGGCGAGAGCTGAAACATAGTGCTGTGCAAAAGTCTTACAGCCATTTTCTCAGTGTGTGACAAAGTGTGTTTCTGCCAGCAAAGTTAACATTAGAGTAAACAAGAAAGCAGTAAAAAGTATCAGGATTTGTTTTCTTTGTTAAAAGTAGTTGACATTGTGTGAGCTGGTGAGGAGAACACAGGTTCGGTTCCAGATTCCTCCTCGGTTCCTCCAGCCGTTGTTTCAGCAGCTCCTGATTTAATTTAATGAAGGACTAATTGAGTCGAACCAGGTTTCTGATGGAAACTAGAATTCCACAAGAACACACTGATATACTGAACATAATCACTATTTACTGTGTAATGTTATTTGTATTTATTCTTTTTAGTTTCATCAAGTATCTTTTACTAATTCGAAAAAGACTCACTGCATATCTAAACAGTTTTTAAATATTTTCGCATGTGCCTAAGAGTTTTGCACAGTACTGTAAGTGAAAGGTTTTTTCATCAGTCATCATCAGGCGGAGGGACTAGAATAAATTAGGCTTAACGGTGAGTCAGGCTGCCAGAATTGGCCCTCAGCTGACAAGCTTGATCAAGTGGTACCGGTGGTGTTTTCTCCAGCTCAGAATCTGCATGTACGTTCTCTCTGACATATAGGAGTTTGACTGAGCTCAGATTTACAGTAATCCTTTTCCATTTAATCCTTCTCAAAGCTGTTTATAGCTGCTTCTAATCTTTATAGTGCAGATTATTGCAAAATGGATAGGTCCAGTTCTGAAATCTGATTGGCTGAAATACGACCACACACACACACACACACACACACACACACAAGACAAACTGAATTCTGTATTATTGCAGCTGTTAAAAGCCACAGGGCTGTTCCTGGATTCATATTTTATCCATCTATCCGTCTTTCCGTAGTATTTATATCCACCTCTCTTACTGACCACAGCATTTGTTGTATTAAGCGTGTTTAGTCCTGAGCCTTTTCTAGGAGTTTTATTTGACTTATATTGTTCTAGTCTCTATGTTTCTGTGTGTCTGTGCAGTCATAGCATAAGCAATTGCCTCCAGTAAAGTTAAAACCAATAAAGAAAGAAACTTTTCTGATTCTGATATCTTGTCTGGCAGGTACATATGTAATTATGATACCTCTGATCAACACTGTGATTTAAATATTGATTGTCTGTGTATGTCAATGAAGCCACATCTTAAAACTTGAGGCTTTAACTGTGAATATAACTGTGAATTTAACTGTTAGTTGTGTCTGTGTAGTCCTGAATGTGGATGCATGAGTGTGTAGTTGTTTTTGATGAGTCTAACTCATGTACAGTCAGTTCACAAGCTTCTTGGTATGTCTTGGTGTTCTAATAATTCTATCCGTCCATCCATTATCTGAGCTGCTTATCCTTAACCAGTGTTGCGAGGGGTTCTGGAGCCAATCCCAGCCTTCACAGGGCAGAAAAACACACTGTGCATAACTTCAGCTCTCCCAGTTAAAAAAAAATGATCTAAGATTTCTACATTAGTTAAAAAAAAAAAAAAAAAGATAAAATCTTCAGCTCGACTTGGCATATCGTACACTGACTACATTTCTTGGTGGATGAACTGTTTGTTTTGAGTGTCATTAATAATGCATTATTTATTCTTTTACTCTCTGAAGTCCTGCCTCGCACCCCTCAACTGTGGCAGAATCACAGAAATGCATGGCCTCGAGTGGCTTATTGCTTTGATTGCGCTTTAGATTTTCTGTTGTTGACTCAGCTTCTCTGAGGCCCTTGCAGTTGAGCTGAAGTAACGAAGAGTGTAAACAGACCTGCCCTGCCCCATTGGATTTGACCTGGGTGTGTAGTAGCTGGAAGGATTTATTTATTTTTTTACTCGCTTTGCATGCTAATCGTTGTGCATAGCTCCATTAATAATAATAAAAAAGAAGTACATTATCATTGTGACCATTGTCGGAGTCTTATAATTTTGGTTACTTTTATTGAAGACGTTTTATCACGATATATCTCTGACACATAGCTTGCAGGTGCTCAGAACATCTCTGTGCAAGTTTTTGGGATGGTTGAATATCAGAAACCTTTTGGGAGAGATCAAATAGCCACTAATATACTGGTTAATGTAAATAACATGCCTGTCCAGTTCAACATCTTATCTTGTGCTCGATTAATATCCATATCCCTGAATTCTACCAGACGTCCAGGGAGAGTGGCTGCTTGAAAGCTCTTTCTTTCCACCCTCCTAAGCTTTTTTTTTTTTTTTTTCCAAACCATGGAAAAAAGAGAGTCCTGAAGTGATCTGAGAGCAATCCAAATCCCAGAGCCTTCATTAAAAACTGGGCCAAGCGTCGAATCGCTGGTGTGTTTACTCCGAGGCTTTTGCAGCCATTGATCTGCGTTTCTCTCCGACTGAAAGAGCACATCTGTAAATATTTAAAGAGAGCAGAGCTGAGGGAGAACACAGATATTTTGGTTGCCTGGGCCAGCTTCTGAATGCCAGGGAGAATAACGTAGTGCACATCGCAGCACATAACTGTGTGGTTTGTGTAATGACACTTCCTCCATCGGTTTTCAGAGTGAGGTGCAGAACGCCAGAAAGAATGCTTGCATTTTTCAATGGTGTTAGAAAATTAGCTGCCCACGTCTGTCATTGTCTGTTGGTTGCAGTCTCCAGTTAACCATCGTGTAATTGTCACACTTTATCTGTTGGTGGTCATGTGAACCTTGTGAAAATAACATGAAGTTAGGTAAAGTCAGTGATGCACCACATATTACAGCATGTACAAATGCAGGGTGTTGGACAAGAAGGTGGTTAATAATCCAATTCAGGAGAAATGGATATTTAATTTAACACAACCCCCCCTGTCGGGCGCGACCAGCCCCCCCTCCCTGTCGGGCGCGACCAGCCAGCCCCCCAAACCCCCCACCCCCCACCCCCTACCCCCCCCCACCCTGTCGGGCGAAATCAGCACCGCTGTCCTTTGCCCAGGACCTGGAAATAGAAATATTGTAAACTGCCGTTAGGCTTTGTGCATATGCACCTTCTGGCAGCTGTCAGTTAAACCAGATTTTCAACCTTGTTCAGCCGAAGGCTTATCTATGCATTACCTCCCCACCTCCTGGGTTCACAGGTTTTACTAAAATCAGACCAACCCTCAGATGCTTGGGGCTGTTTTTTTTACTAATCTTTGCACAGTCAAATAAAAAAAAATTCAATTAAAAAAAAAAACCATTCTGTGAATATTTCATGAAGAATGGATCAATAGAAGCAGTCCAAATCTACTCATCCCATTGTTTTGTAAATATGAGGTTCTGTTGAGGCAGTAATGATATTTTAACCCATTTAATCACACATTTTTCCCAGATATGTGAGTAGTTTATACTCCGGACAGCTTTGTGTACAGTGGTATGCAAAAGTTTGGGCACCCCTGATAATTTCCTGATTTTTCTTTATAAATCATTGGTTGTTTGGATCAGCAATTTCAGTTAAATATATCATATAGCAGATGAACACAGT
>JBBJLS010071986.1:0-10693 GCA_037577275.1 Bryconaethiops microstoma
ATATATATATATATATATATATATATAGATAGATAGATAGATAGATAGATAGATAGATAGATAGATAGATAGATAAATAGATAGATATGTGTGTGTATAGGGACATTGTTTGAGTCACCTTAAAACCAGACAGTGGCACCCGGGGAGCAGTGTGTTGGGTGCAGTACTTTGTTCAAAGGTATCTCAGTGGTGCCATTGGTAGTCCTGGGTTTCGAACCCTCAACCTTCTGATTGTAGGGGAAACTCCCTAAACAGCAAGCCACCAGCTATTCATTTTATCACAATGGATACATTTACTGAATACATGTACTGTCTTTACCAGTGGTTTGCCAGAAAGCTAAATATGACATGTATAATTATTGAAATTCAAATAAGTCTAAGCTGATCATTTAGGCTAATGCTAGCGGATGGAGTGGCTTTCCTTGAGAGAATCAACTGGGAAGCAATCATGAGTAAACTAGTAAATAACATTTTCGAAACCAGTGAAGTTTTTCTGTTTGGGGATGGGGCATTAAATGGATTTAGTGGAGAATTGTCCCGAGTCAGAATTCATAATGAAACCAGACATCTGAAGTACTAAATGCTTTTAAAAGCCATCTCACAAAAATGTATTACATGAAACGGTCATGAATGTGCTTCCTGAGATGCTTGTTTTACAGTTTTGAGATAAGGCCTTAAGCCTGAAAGTATGTTTAAAATCCATTCACAGAGATGTACATGCAGGGTTTACATCTCAAAGATTAAAATACTTAGATTTTTGTTTAAAACAAAGATGAATTTCCAGAATTGACACAATGAACAGAGTTTATCTGAGACGTCCCAATTAAATGCCAAATGTCTCCCATGGCAAGTCTGTTAGGTGGAAGGCGTGTCATGCTGTTTAAACCGATCAGCCTGGGTCAGCCTGGCTCCCAGTGGAGCGGATTTAGGAGAGCCGGCAAGTCATGTGGGGATCAGGATCCGAAATTCACCATAATCCTCCAGAGAAAAGGGGGGTAGGTAGACAAGAGAGTAAGCCCTAGTTTGTGCAGTAAAGGCTCAAGGCGTAGACTGGAGAGTCAGTCCCATAGTGTAGTTCAGGACTACTAGAGTCACACAGACTTTGGGTGCTCCCAACAGACTATAAGCTTTCTCTGCTCGCATTATGGCCCAAGCCAAAAGTGATGCAGGTGTTGACTCTGAGATTTCCAGCGACACAGTCATAAACTCTACAGTGGGACCTTGTACAGACCTGGACCAGCGAAGCAATGAGGAGGAAGAGGAAGAAGAGATCGAGCTGGCAGAGGAAGTGGATGAGGATATTGGCATGGGGGCCGAGGACAGCACAGCAAAACAGACAGGCTACGAAACAAACTCTCCGTCTGGCAAGCAAGAGGACTCTAAACTGGCTGTAATCATGGTGCATGAAAATGAGGGCGCATTAGGCAAGTTAGATGTGGAGAGCACTAATGATGCAGAACCTAGAAAAAGAGTAGACACCCTAGACAAAGATCTTGAAAAAGTTGTGGAAAAGACAGAGAAGGAGCTGGAGCAAGCAGACCTCCGAGTATGTGAACCACATGTTGAGCCTGAACCACCTTCTCCAAACGAGTCTCCTCAAGTACAACTGCAAACTCAGGATGAAGAACAGACCACCGCTGAAGTTCTTGTTGCAACCAAAAGAGAAGACAAAGAACCTTCAGTAGAACAACAAACTCACGAAGCAGAGACAAAGCCTCCACAAAAGCAAGCTGAGAGGAGGTCAGAAATTCTTAGTGAAAACACCAAACGGTACGGTGAAGATGGAGGTACAGCGAAGCTAGAGAGGTCAAGTATCTCGGACCAGGCTGAGGAGGTACTTAACACAGAGAATGAAGTAGAACATGTGGTTGTGTCCTCCGAGGTAGGAGCAGTGGAGAGTCAGATTATAGAGGAAAATAAAAGGTCAGATCCTGTGTCCTTTGAAGACAAGACAGTGCCGAAAATGGATGTTTTAAATGTAGCTGAAGATCATGTTACTGAGGCCACTGCTGGTGATATACAAGAAGATAAATTACAGCAATCTGAAGGACTAGCGAAGCAGATCATTTTGCCTATGAACGATACAGTTAAAGAGGATGAAAAAGTGGTGGATGTTAACCTGGCTAATGTTTGTAATGTAAGAGAAGTGGAAGATAATGAATTCCCACAGCCAGAGAAACAAGGTCCTGTTTCTTTGAACACCAAGATAAATCATGTTGAACAGGGAATTTTACAAATGCTAGAGGAGCAGACAGATTTGATTGCCAATGGTGAGAACAAAGAGCTCTCAAAGGCTCCATCACAAGACGTACAGAAGAGTACAGTGGCCGCTAGTGATGATGCAAAGAATCAAGATGAAAGACTGCAACTAACGTCATCCAGTGACGAGGCTGAAACAATGAAAGCAAAGGTTGAACAGCCTTCAATTAATCATCTTGATGGAGAAAAACAAGCAGAGGAGAGTAAAACTGAGATCAAAGAAGTTGTATGTGATGAAGCTATTAAAGAACTAGATGTACCAGAAGTGTCTTTAAGAGAAGAAGAAAAAGATAGTCAAACAAATTCCTTTCAAATTGAAGATGCCTTCGAGAGTGATAGTGGACATGTCCCTGAGACAAAACAACACATCACTGAAGATAAAGTGTCAGTAAAGTTGGAGGAAGCTAACATCATAGATCACCAGCAGCAGGACAGTGTCATCCCTGTTGCTGAAATAGAGGATACAGGGAACAAAGAAGAACAACCAGAACTGGTTGAGAAGACGCATGATGATACTGGTCTGGAATTGGCTGAGGAATGTGAGGAGCTAGTAATGGAAGATACACCATGCATTGGGGATAGGCCAGAAGAAAAAAGTAAAGGAGAGAAGAATGAGGTGAATTTGGAAAAACAACAAGACAAAGATAGAGATAGTGAAGCAGGTAAGGCGATAGCAGTTGCTCAAAACATGGAGAATCTGATGGGCATAGTGCTGAAGAGAGTGGCCGAAGATACAGGTGCACCAAAGCAGGCCACTGAGGAGGTAGTGTGTAATGAGATAGAGCAGCCAAGAAAGGGAGTGTGTAAGAAGATAGACCAGCCAAAGGAGGTCACCAAGGTTGACCTGGACCTTGGAGTGGAGAGGAGGAGCAACAAGCTTATGCTGGAACAGCTGATGAGAGCGATTGAAAGTAGGCAACAGAAGGTGGCAGAGGGAGAGAGCTCTAAAAAAGAACAGCCAAGTCCAGTCATTGAAGGGGTGCCAAAAGCTGTCCAGGGGTCAGAAAGTAAGGGGATAGAACAGCCCAGGACTGTCATTGAGGATGAGCCAAAGAAGAAAGGGAGAGAAGGAGGGCGTAAAGTGACAATACCCGCGTGGTTGATTGCCAGTGAGGCCTCAGAGGTACATGAACCACTTAGACCCATTGGCAGCCGCCCCAGAAACATCAGTATGGAACGTGAAGGAGACGTCAAGGTTAAAGGTGAAGAGGCCATGGTGGAGAATGGGGACCTTGGGCCTGCACTTGTGAAGGAAGCAGCACAATTAAAGAAGTCACCCCCAACTGTGACTCAAGAGGAAGTTGGAGACCCTCCAAAGATGAGTCAAGCCGAGCGACTAGAGCAGATCTGCAGCAAGGATCCTTCTGAATGGGAGATCTCTCTCTATGTTAAGGTACCCTCAAAAGTAGATTTATAACAGGTTAAATTTGATGTACTGATATAGAATTACATTTGATTGTCATTAACATGTTAGGATAGGTGCGTAACTACCAACAATGCAGGCATGGCATTTGCACCAGGCCCATATCACTTAGTGTCTTTATTGGACCACTTAGGCTGCTTTCTTTCACAATTTCACACTTATGAGTAGGTCTGTACACTTCAACCAATAACGAACTACAAAACCAACTCATTTGATACAATAACAATAGCAATTGCCGTAGCAAATTTATTCTGAGATTTGTATTCATGTCACATAATTCACCTCCATAAAATACAAAATTACACCACCGGACAAGGGTGCCCAAAAACTAAACCTGACAATTAACTGATGTGTGTCTGAGTGGGGAAACTGCAGAAGTCATTGTGGTTTAAAAAAGTGGGTAACTCTGCGTAATATTCCTCTGTGCTTGAGTAGAAGTCCTGAGAAAACAAGAAGCTAGACTTTGTAATGGATCCCAGCTTTTTGTGGGGTTGCTGTAATCAGGTCAGTATCAGTTGGGCTCAGCTTTTTAGAACATTTTTAGTGTAGAACAATTATATATAGAATAATTCATTTGATTTCTTCACTTTCTATATTAGTATGCACACAATTCTGTATCTTAACTGCTGTTACGGCACTGTGCTGGTAGCTTGGATGATGTCCTACTCAGTGAATCCAACAGTGACGAAAAATATCTTGTGGATCTGGGATGTGCATATGGTGTGCAGCCACAAACTATGAACAAACCACATGAGGACAACATCTGTCCACATTAGTTTTAATGTGGACAACATCTGTCCACATTAGTTTTTATCCATGTGAGTTTTCCCAGATTCAGATAAAGCCTACACTAAATAGAATGCCCAATGTATAATAATACTAATACAAATTCTAATACTAATACTAATAGTAGTGCTATTATAGTAGTGCTATATTAGCACTAATAGTAGTGCTAATAGCAGTAGCCACTTGCTTTCATCTAAAACACACTTGTGGCTAATAGGTTAATACGCTACATTCCTTTCTCAGCAGTTTTGAGAGAACATACTAGTCTCACTATTTTTTTTTTTACCAGGAAGTTTCATACAGTGATGGCAAAAATCTAAGACCACAGTGAAAAGCTGTCATTTATATGTGGAAGTAAATAACAGAACATTTTACAATCTTGAATACATTTGTTAAGCTGTGATCAGTAAAATGAAGAAGAAATATTCAATATTCAATGTTATTTCTAGGTTACTCTAACCCTGTTAAGGCCTTTGAACAAAAAGACTCATCCTTTTCATAAAAATGTAATGCTGTAAGAAGTCAATAATTGAGAGGTTGAGGATCATTTAACACTGATTATACAATGGAGGTTTTCTACTTGAAGTGAAAGTGAACTAATTTTCACACATGAACTTATCACAGCACACAGTGTGAAATTTGTCCACTGCATTTAACCCCTTCACCAAGTGAAGCAGTGGGCAGCCAAGGCAGCAGTGTGTGGGGACGGTACCTTGCTCAAGGGTACCTCAGTGCTACTGGTAGTCTTGGGATTCAAACCCACAACCTTCCAATAATAGGGGCAACTTCCAAACCACCATTCCACCAGCTGCTCCCAAAACAGTCAGCCAGGTTTAAACCCAGAACACCCAGTCTTCAGACCAACACCCTAACCACGCAGGGGAGAGTTTACATATATACTTGTTGTGGACAGAAAGTTTTAGGGAGCAATGACCTTATGCAGACTGTTGCCAGAACTGAAATTGAAAATGAAGACCATAAAGATCAGAGGAAAAATTAAGTAAACAAAAGCATTTAAGAAGGATTTTGGATACAGTTCCAAAAGTGGAATCATACTCAGTTTTTTTACAGGTCAGAAGGGGAAATAAGGAAGTTATTTATCATAAATCTATATGTGGAGCCTGAGGAGTAGATCAGAGAGTTTAAGATATTTTCTGAATACGCCTAAGCACTACTTGCGAACATTTCCAGGAGAAAACAAATACCTAAACCTTTAATTTAATCTTTGTCTTTCCCACTTGTGGGACTAATAAAGGTTTATCTTATCTCTCTTATCTTAAATTTATTGCTATATGACTTAATTCATATCAGTGAAAAAGTATGCAGGATAAGGCTAGTCTGACTTTATTTAAATTACTCCCCTTCACAAACCATCTGCACTTTTTTAAAACTTTCACTGAAGTGGCTCCATACTTCTGAGTAAGTGATGGAGTTTTTATGCTGTAATGTAAAGTACAGTGAAGGCCACAGGAAGGCCATGGGCCTTTGTATGGAAGTAAGAATTCAAGACGTGCAATGCTGTAAGCAGTCAATAAATTAAAAGTTAAATGGACATATTTTATACACTCTGGATTTTCAAACAGTTCTGTCTTGGACATTAAGTTCTAGGTAGCATTAACATTAAGTTATTTTTTACAATTTGAAATGAGCCTAAAGGTTTGAAAAGAACTAAGTTATATGGCATCATTTCATATAACCCTTTGTTCCCTTGTTGATGTGTACTTTAAGGTAAGACTTTGCACTTTTTTCTGTATTATCAGTAATCTTGCACCTTTTTTTAAACAGCACATCCTGAAACGGGTGTGGACCAAAGTAAAAATTAAGTTGAAGGGAATTCCCACAAAAAAAATCTTTCACAATACGATTACTGAAGTAATTCAAGAGGGGTTGAGAACTCTTAAGAAATTTAATCGTGCATTAAAGAAACTTACCAACTTCTTTACAATGGTGGTGAGAAGATGTCTAATACAGCCACTTAATTGTATGTATAAAACAACCAGTGAAACTTTTTAATATGCAGTTTTGATAATGTGAGAATAGTAGTAAAAACAAAAGAAAAAAAACGTCTTTGTGTATTATTTTGCCTTACAGTGCCTTGAATGTATTGAAAAAAATTAGGTTTGAAAACTCAAAAATGTCAAAATTTCTGCCATCAGGCAGCACGTATTTCATGTAACAGCTTCCCAGCTTTCACTGGTGTAAACGTTTGGTTCCTGTCACTACTGTCACTATAGTCACATTTATGTCACATTTTATGTGAAACCACTCTTATTTCCATCTTAACGATGTATAGACCAATATGCAGAAAATCAATAGAATTCTCCCTGTAGTGAAAAAAAACACATTCCACATTTTAAACCCAATATGAAATTAAATTTTCACCCAGCTGGGTTCCTTCTGTTTGCTGACATTCAGAACTGTGCCTCAAAAAATGCAAGAGCTAAATTCCTGTAAAATGAAAGTGGCTGAGCAGTGGGGATTTAAGCCCAGTAAAAATGTCTTAATAAACGTCCTCTTAGTTCTGCCAAGCAGTTTCCAGAACAAAGCCTTCTATTGTGAGGCTTATTTCATTTAGTTTTGATTGATTTATTTATTTATTTACCTGCTTATTTTAGCTTGGTGATGGTCAAGGTCTCATTTACAGCTATTTAGGGTCACAGCGTTACGAAAGGTCACACAGTCACCACAAATTAGTGTAATTCACTTGAATTAGTTTAATGAGGCTAGGACTTATTTTACCTGGAAGCTACACTGATAGTCTGTATCTTTGCTTTAGAAATGTTGTGATTTGCTTGTTGAAGATAATTTGCAGTTGAAAAGGCTCAAGCGTCCTCGCAAAATGCTCCGAACAGCAGAGGGTTAATCTCTCTGTTGCTCTGCATTCCTCTAAACTAATCTCATTAAGATGCTTGCTGGTCTGGACCTGTTATGGGAAGTAGTGGGTGATTGGGTGGTGGGGGGGGGATCTAACCCTTTACATAAGAGTCCCTGCTAGTAAAGTGCTATATACTCGTTTTGTCATTAGCATATATGTCGAGAGCCTGTGATAAAGAAGCTGTTACAATATTTAACAGCATGTTGTTGTTGTTGTTTTTTTAATCCAGCTGGATTAAAACCAATAGTGCGGTGTTAATTCGTCTTCATAGGTGTTAATTCTACACTGAAGATTTTGCCATGCACTCAAATGAGCTTGCCAATGACACATGGACAGGCAGGCACTGATTGAGTCCACTGGATTTTTAGCCTCTTATGTCTTAAAGACATTCTGAAGGAGTTAAGCAGCTGATCCACCATCAGCCTACATCACCTCTAAGTAAACAGAACATAGTGTGTTGTTACAACTTTGAAGCATGCTTTCCTGGAACACATTCCAGAGTTCCAAGGAAAGAAACTCTGCAGTGCCTCCATTTGGTGACCCCTGGTTTGACATGGCTCATTTAGCACCACCTCCCCCTCCCAACTCTTTCTGCACCTGTTCTATGCTATAGAGTCTAGAAGACCATTTTTAGACTGTGACTGCAGCTAGCTTAACCTTGAACGACGGGGCCTCATAATCATTTCCTCAGTCATCTGCCCGCTCACCTGCATATTCAGCCTCTTTTCCAAACACATCATGCTGTTAGAAATAATGGTACTTAAATAGTTTTTAAGTACCATTATTTCTTATTTCTCATGGCTTGGAAATAGGTTCCTTGGTGAAATCTTGGTGAAATTCATGTAAAACCTTTAAGGATAGTAAACATTTTTCGAAACCAAGAGATTAGATGTGAAATGTGCTGTTTTACAGGAACTTCGCAACGGTTGTGTTGGGATGTGGTTGTCTTGAAAGAAGAACATTCTAGCCTTCGCCCTCTGAGCTTACTGGCATTGTACAATGCTTGCTAGTGGGTGAGAACTGGCCATGACTAAATTAGAGGGACAAATCAGGTAAAATGGAAAAAAAACCACTTGTTTTTATATTAGCAGTCACTTTCTGAAGTCAACTGCTGAACCCCACATCCACTATATGGACAAATGTATTGGGACACCTGACCATTACATCAACATACATGAACAGCACAACATTCTTCCTCTGCATTTAAATTCACCAAGTGAAGCTGCGGGCAGCCAGAAACACAGCGCCTGGGGAGCAGTGTGTGGGGACAGTACCCTGCTCAAGGGTACCTCAGTGGTACCACTGACAGTCCTGGGATTCAAACCCATGACTTTCAGGTCACAGGGCCAACTCCCTAACCACTACATAGACTTCAATATTGAGTTGGTCCCCCTTTGCAGCTATAACAGCTTCCATTCTTCTTGGAAGACTTTCCACAAGTTTCGGAGCGTTTCTGTGGGAATTTGGGCCCATTCATTCTGTGGAGCATTTATGAGATCAGGCACTGCTGTTGGACGAGATGGCCTGGCTCACAATCTCCATCCCAGTTCTTCCCAAAGGTGTGGGTTGAGGTCAGGGCTCTGTGGGCCAGTCAAGTTCTTCCACACAAACTCATCCAACCATGTCTTTATGGAGCTTGCTTTGTGCACTGGGGCACAGTCATGCTGGAACAGAAAAGGGCTTTCCCCAAACCCTGAAATACCAATTCTTTTGTCCATGTAGTTTATATAATGATGTTTGAATTTTTTTTGAAGATATTCTTTATAATAAGAATGCTTTGGAACATGTGTATTTGTATGAAGTCTATCAACCATGTGTCATGGTTATTGTGTGGCTGTCTATTTCAGAACAAAGAGCTTTGAATTCCACTTGCCCACACAAGGCAGTTGGAGAAAAAAGTTCGCAAGACTGAAGCCTAAACAGGCCAACTATTGATGTCTGTATGCCCTAACAAAGACCAAGTGTTTTATCCAGGCTTTTAGCTGTCAGACTGCATGTTTAGCCCACTTCATATGGTCACAGAGCGCTAGGAGGACAGATACGTCCCTCTGATCAAATAAAATAAAATTCTGGATGTAGGCCTTAAAGAGTATAATACAGAGGATATGGGAGTGTCTGTTTCTGCAAAATATGTAGCGTTAAAGATCATAAGTGAGGAAAAAACAACTTTGATGTATCCTTAAATTGCTTTCGTTTTTGAAACCTTGAGCAATGGCTTGGTTTGATGTAACAGCTAAAAAGTTTGGATTTCCCACTATTGAACTGTTTGTGAAGGTAAGAAGCTCTTGAGAAATATCAGAAGTGCAATATGGCTCTTAACACTGTGATTAAATGCAGATTTATGTTGCTAGATGAACACAGTGTATTTTAACTGGCTCATTTGACTTATTGGAGATAATCTTTATTTTATTTGTCATCTTTATGCACAGTTAAACCTAACTAATGATGAGTCTCAGAGGAACCTAATGAGAAGTAATCACTTTCATCACCAGTTTATATGAAATTTCTTGGAAGTGGGACCAAAATTAGCCACGTTGTATTCTAGCTTTTATTTCTTTCTTGATATTTTACACCACTGTCCCTTTAACATCAGGTTTGAAATGTTCTGTTCTTCATCCTTTGTATTTCATGTGCCTTTTAACCACATGGCCTAAATCTCTCTAAAAAAAAAAAAACCCACAAAATTTATTTGGAAATTTTAATAAAGCCAATGTTTATGAGCGTATTGTTGAGGCAGTGGGTGGTCTGGCCAGTGGCTAAGCTGTCTTATGTTGGCCTGCCCTCTGTTCACATACATGTTTAAACAAATTTGGGAGGCTTTGTTTTCTGATTGACTGGTTGACCCTGAAAGCAGAACTTTTTAAATCAATAATCTTGAGTTCTTACAAATTACATCTGAAGCTGTATGGGCCAGCTGGTGGCCTAGTGGTTAGAGCATTTACCCTGCTAGCAGAAAGTTGTAGGTTTGAATCCCAAGATGGCTAGTGACGCCCCTCAGGTACCCTTGAGCAGGGGTGGGGTGGGACAAAAAAACAGCCCTGGGTTTTGGAGTAGAACGGCCCACCACACACAATTATTACACCACCTGTCTTTGCGCTCCCATGAATGTGTATACCAACAAAGTAGTATTCAACAAAGTTGTATTCAATAAAGTAGTATTCAACAAAGTTGTATTCAATAAATTGTAGCTTACCCAGTCAAAACTGATGCAGCTGAATCTTTTAATGAATATTTAGGAAAAAAGAGAGGGAAAAACATTCTGTATGTGTGCGCGTGTGACAGAGAGAGAGAGAGAGAGAGAGAGAGAGAGAGAGAGAGAGAGAGAGAGAGAGAGAGAGAGAGAGAGAGAG
>JBBJLS010071987.1:0-10693 GCA_037577275.1 Bryconaethiops microstoma
TCTTCCTCAGGGTTTTGTGTACTTGATCTATTGAGACTGCTGGCAGGGGGGAGGGTGGGGGGGGTTGGGCAGTCTGGAAGGTCTGGGGGGTCTGGGGGGTCTTGGAGATCTGGGAGGTCTGGAGAGTCTGGGAGGTCTGGGGGGTCTTGGAGGTCTGGAGGGTCTCGGAGGTCTGGAGGGTCTCGGAGGTCTGGAGGGTCTCGGAGATCTTGGAGGATGAGTCAGTCCTCTGAAAATGTACATTATATTTTCTCATCAATTTAGCATGGTACTTGGCTCATTCATCAGATCATAAAATAAAAAAGGACGCTGGCTACAAAACCTGATAGAATAATCCTAGTAGCCTATAGCACATATCGAAAGACCTGTTTCTCAGAAGACCTGCTCAGGCCTTTCCTTTAGATTCTAGTCCAGCCTCTCTGTAAGGTCTCTGGACTTGCAGGACTTTACAGGTTCCCTTTTATGCTGAATGTCTTCAGAAACCTCCTACACTCTGACTCATGTCCACTGTGAATATGTCCTACAATGTTGTGTTGTACAGTGTGGAATTGGAGAGGTAGTGAGACAAAATTTCCAGTCAGAGAAGCAGGATAGTATTGAATGCACTGTAGATCCAGACAGTGATTCCAGCTAAATTTAGTTGTGAGTGGTCTATGTAGAGTAAGCAGCTCAGAGCATCACCTACACGTATGTGTGTCTAATAAGTGAACAGTAGGGGGTCCTGGTGGTCCATGAGAAAATATTTCAAGCATTTAATGACCAGCCTCTTGAAGGCCTTCAAGGTCTAGAACATTATGTGGCCTTCATGGGCTATGAGATATATCATACTTCTGAGCACAATGATGGTCAAACAATGCTGGAATTACTAATGGGGGTCGGGGTTGTTTGGAGGGTAGTTTGATGCCATATCCAAAATACAGAAAATGCTGACAGGAATGACCTCTCTAACCTTTTCATTTTCACACATATTGCTTATATTTGCTCAGTAAGCCACATATATTCTTGTATTTTTGTTGGAATCCGTAAATAGTAGATTTTAAACAAAAACCAAACCGTAAAAGAAGAGCTATGATATGAAGCCCAGTCTAACCAAGTTTTTGGCTATAATAGCTAGCTAGCACTGTAATGTAATTAAAATGAAACATGTTTGTTTAAACTAATATCTTTGTTTGTTTAACAGTAAGTAATAAAATACCTGTATTTTATAGAGGTTTACTTACCGATTGCTGCAAGCAATTGTTCTGGTCCATTTCTATGCCATCATTCCATCATTCCATGAAGTGCCATCATAGAATCATTCACAAGCTTTCCTGTGTTTTCCAAATATTTATTTTGAAAGCACATTGTAGTTTTTTGCATTATTAATGGTCATGGATCATTTTCTTCATATGCAACCTTCATAACATGTTCACATAGTTTTCTATGGATGATGTTATTATTCTGTCTTGCTTCTTTGCTTAGTTGGTTAAAGCACCTATCTTGTAAACAAGTGATTGTGGATTTGAAACCCAGCAGTGCCTTGGGATGGAACATTGTACCACCCCCTCGGTAGCATGCTGGCTGCTCAATGAAGAAAATCAGAAGAGCGCTGGGTCGAATTCATACAGCATATAGATTTTTTGGGGCACAGTAGGTGGCCTGGTGGTTAGAAGGTCATGGGTTCAAATCCCAGGACTGCCAGTGTCACCACTGAGGTACACTTGAGCAAGGTACCATCCCCACACACTGCTCCACGGGCACTGCATCGCTGGCTGTCCACTGTTTCACTTGGTGAATGGGTTAAATGCAGAGGTAGAATTTCACTTTGTTCACACTGTGTGCTGTGCTGTGGTGTGTACAAGCATGGACCACTTTCCTTCTTAAATAGGTCATTTGGTTTTACTGTGTCATTCATAGCTCTACATTAGAAAGTTATTAACCATTAACTTTTTAATTTTATTCTCATTACTTTGAGGCATGAGGGCAGAAATGTCAGTTTTAACCCCCGTTTCTAACAGTTGCACCACTAAAAGAGTGATTTAGCAAAAAATGAAATAACATACATATAAAGTCATATACATAATTCTCCACTTAAAACAGATTATCATCCAATGTCTGGAGTCTCACATTTTGGATTTTTACATTAGAAATGGAACTGCAAGTGCTAAAGATGCTAAAAACTCTAATGTTGGAACGTGACAGTCATCCATTTAATTTTTGTTATTAAGTTAATACATGCCACAGACTTTTTTCAACTGGAACAGGAAGCACAGACAGAGACGTCCATTTTGCACAGCTGGTGTGTGTACATGACATGCGTCAAAGCAATTCAAATGACAGTCATGCTATTATTTTTGTTACACAACTTCAAGGCATCTTTATTGAGTATTTATGTTCTTATTTATTTGTTTACCACTACCATGGTACTGTAACCATAGCAACCACAGCCCTTGCTGTACAACAAATGTAATCTTGTCTAACAAGTCACAAGTAAAAGTCAAACAAGGGACACTAGCATCAAAGCTAACATCCTCTCGCTGATTAGAAAGTATTTAGAAAATGAACATTCAATCCAAAAAAAAGAGAGAGAAAAACCAAAAGAGAAAAATATTATGGTATCTCTACATTTTGAGAATTACGCTGTTTGTATTTTCACTGGCCTGAAACTACTGCTCACATGGTGACGTAAATACAAGAACAGTTCACAAAACAAACTTACAGATTGTCAAATAATAGTGTAGAATGGCAGTGAACAAGCAAAAAACTTTAAAAATGTATGCAGCAACAAGTGGAACTGTTAAAAAGCTCTTCTGCTAAAGGGTTAAAAAGTTTTGCATTTCAGTTTACAATTTCAAATACAGAAAAAAATGAAAAGCACTTGCATAATTTACTCTAAATTTAACTTTATGTTACGTCCATGGTTAGCAGCCGCTAGAGGCCACCCTTATTTAGATCATGTAGAACCCTTATTTTGAAGATGTGTTCTGTGTGGTGTCTAGATTCATGTCTTTAGTTACAGCTGTTTAGTGTTTTAGTTTAAGTGATTGTATTTTTTGATTGGTTTATATCCAAGTCATCTGTGTATTAAACACTAGAACAGCTGACAGCGTCAACTGACGTAATTTCATCAGGCTCAGAATCAGAATCGTGTCTATTGGCCTATTGGAGCAGCAAGCATGCTCTGTAGGAGACATATGGGTGTGGCGTAGGTACATGTACACATGTTTACATATTGTTGTTGTTTTATACTGTTGTACTTGAGAGACACCATCGACCGGAATCAAATTCATTGTATGTGTTGCTCACATACTCGGCCAATAAACGTGATTCTGATGTGGCAACTGGCGCTGTACGACTGGCTCTGGGTCCAAAGTCCACTGGACACTTGCTGTGTCTGCTGGCTGCAGCTTGCGTGGATGTCTGCCGGCAGGCTGCAGGACTAAATGCCCAAACATACCTCAGCAGCGTCGTATCAAGAAGCATCTTGTGCGAAACTGGGCACTGTGTCAATTGACGTACGCAGCCGTTATAGGTATAGCCGTTCTGTTGCCTTTGTTCATGCCCTTATGTCCGTCCACTGTCTTCTGTGTCTAAAGTTTGCAATGTTCTTCATGTGCTTAGTTTTGGAGTTTATGTTTCTTTGTGTTTTGGCACCTGTGCCTTCTTTGAGTTCTTGTGTTGTGTAAATAAAAGTTCAAGTTTGGATATGGAATCCCGCATCTGCGTCCTCTTACCCAGGCCCCACGTGACACATGGACCGACCTTCCCCAGTTGGTTTCACCGCAGTCATGTGGGCTTCATGTGCCTGCAGAGTGAGGCGATTGGACGAACCGGTGAGAGTGAATCGGTTCTCCATTTCTGAGCTGCTGGGTGGATTCAGCTCCGTGGGCGAGGCGTATTGGGATGCCCGGGCCAGCAGATCGGTGGATGCGCCAACAATACTGGCTCCGGGGGTGTGCTGCAACTCACTTGTCTTCAGCCCGACCGAGGGGGAGCTCCTATTTGGCAGAGTTCCGCAGCTCGAGGGGGTATGAGGCGAGGTGGGTTGCGACACCCTCATCTCCAATTCTCGTACAGTGACTCCCGTGCTGGTCTGACAATCCTCCTCCGTAGCCGGAAGAAGGCTGCCCACACGCTAGAAGCTCAGAAGAGCCCGGAGCCAGCGCTAAGGGCTCCACCCACACCGAATCCAAGACTAGCTCCTGGACTAGTCCCCAAGCCTGCGCTGCAGATTTGGGCCCATAGCGAGCAAACGGGCTCCTGAGCTGGCGCATGAGGGATGTCTTCCCTGGTGCTCCGCTGGTCCACATGCTGGCCCCCATACTTGGTTCCCAATGCTGCAGCCCCTGTTCCTGCTCCCGACACTGCTGCTTCCCGATACTGCTGCCTCCTGTGTTCCTGTATTAGGGCCGCTGTTGCTGCCACGGCCCTTGCCGCTGCTACGGAGGTGCACCGTTAGAGGGGGTGTGCCATCAGGGCCCCCTGAAAGGACCGGGGTATCTCCCAGGAATTGTAGGTGGGGGCTTTTAGCCGTAGGACAGTCTCCTACAGGGCCCTTGATGGAAACGGTCGAGTGGAACCCACACGGGGCTTAAAATGTTTGAATTAAAATGTTTAAGATAGTTAACTAATCCACAGGCCCTGCTTATACTACGTAACACAGATATGGAGGGCATCAAGAAGACTTCCTGACTGACCTTTTTCCTGCTAAAAGCCATGAGCACACATTGGACGTGGTGAATCTCATTCGGAGAGCTTCACACTCAGCTGCAAACTGTTCCGAATGCATGCTAGAGGTCATAGAACATGAAAACACTCAGCGGAACACCTGAGATAGCTCCATGAAGAAAACTGTTCTGAGGCGGGAATGCTGGACTGCATCTGCCAGAGACACAGGACAGCAGCCAATCAGCAGCAAGGAAAAATGAATAACACTCTCAGATCGGCTCCTTTCAAACCTCCCACCTCTGTGTACAGCAGTATTTCACCATCCTGAGATGTGAAATACCACTTTGGTTCCTTGCAGAAATAAGGACTTTGAGTTAGCTTGAAGATGATTAGTAAGCTTGACCCTTTAAAACACACACAAGTTTGCTAAAATCTGTTTAATTTTTTCATCATTAGACAGTAACAGTACATTAAAAAATAAAAGGTACTAAAAAAAGAAAACAGCATGATAGAGAGAATTTTAAAAGCTTTGGGAAAGTTACATTTTTCGATAATAAATGACCTGAGAATATATTCAGTGTCTTTAAAAAATCACGGCACTATGTTATGAAACTCCTTGCTGCCAGTTTCTAGATCAAGTGCACTAACTAGATGAGCAGAGTGATGATTTATAGTTTTAATACATTTCTAGATCAAGTTTCACAAACTAGATGAGCAGAGTGATGATTTATAGTTTTAATAATCAGACAATGTAAACAAAATGGCACTGCTTGTTACTTAAACTATTTTACTGGGTTTACCTGAGCTGTGTGATCTGCAGCAACATTCTCAAAAAGGAAATAATTCAAACAGATTACCAAAATTAATTGAATTGAATAGGATTTGTATGGAGTATTTCTATATCTTTTCTATTCTACACCACTGATTTCTGCATACAATATTTTAAGCTGCAAAATTTATTGAACATAAAATTCACTCTGTAAGCCTTTTTATTGCTATATTTAATGTATTTATTTTTATTGTTCTATATCCTATTTCATGAAATAAGTCACAGTACTTCATGTACATGTACCTTACAGTTTGATGGGAAATGGGGGCTAAGACTCATTCTGGAAACTTCAGATGGTGATGATGATGTCTGTTCAGGTGCTTTGTTTGTTTGACTAAGAAATATATTTCAGTGACAAGCAAAACAAGGTACATATTGGGTGCTTCTGCAAGACATATTGCTTATGCATCAAGAAAGCATTAAGAATTTCCAGCACAATTATACAATTTATTTCAGAAATTATAAAAATAATTGAATGCGTAACTTAAATAAAATGTTGCTCTTGCATATGAAAATTGCATTTACAGAGGTACAGACATTTAGAGTGATTACGTAAGGTGCAAACACTGAACAATAATATTTATGAAGTGAACACTGCTTAATGAGTGATTGCTATGACGGTACTTTTTTGTTTCTACTGATGGATCTTCACTTGTGCATACACAGCCTGACCAATGCTGTTCTTTGTTCTGTTTCTTCTTGAGGAGGGAGGCTGAGTAAAGTTTAGAGCTGCGTAGTTCAAGGTATCGGTGTCTTCCGCCTGACAGACCCCATTTTCAGAGATGTAGCATGTTACACACATTGAGGAATGCAGCAATAAATGACTGATACATTAGCAGTAATTCAGTTCAGATGGATCACATTTACTCTTTATAGTTAGCGCAGCTTCTAACATTTATGGCAGTCACATATTCTGAACAACAAGCAATATAAAATTATGTCTAATAATTTAGACATAAATTTTTTTACGATTACACGTAACAGTTATAAAATACAAGAAAATTAGAGTTCCTGTAGTTTGAGAAGAAAAGTGGAATACTCACTAGGTTTAGCTGACCTTCAGTAGCATCTGAAGTAAGCAGATCACATTACGTTAATGTAAAACATTTTTAATAGAATTATAAATTGGACAATCATATTAAATGTGAGTAAAACCTACCTTTATGATAAAGTTTGTGTAATTTTCTGCACAGAAATAAAACAACAACCATGGAAATGAGGTTTAATGCTGCTAAAGTAACAATGGTTGGGTCCAACACACTGTTCTCTGGAATAATCAATAAAACAGATTATTATTGTTTCAGTAAAGTTTCCAGTTTTTGGAAATCTTAACATATTAGCATGATAAAAGTCACATCATAGGTCATTTGCATCATATATCCACCACATGCTTGTTTTTCATGTGGCAGATAACAGATGCCATCTGGCTTGGTTTCATGGTCTCTAAAGTAATTTAAAATATTTTATTTTACCTTCAATGTCCAGTTTAGTTCCGTTCCCAAACAGGATCTCTCCACACACGGCCACAGCACAGTAGTAAGTTCCAGCATCAGAGAGTCTGAGGTTCCTCTTGGGGAGTTTGTAGACACAGCTGTGTGTAGGAGAACCAATTTCAGAGCTTTTCTCACACTGATCACTCCTGTTTCTATGAGTGTAAATGATTCCTGGATGAGATTCTCCTGATCCATTTCTGAACCAGTACACACTGTGATCTCCTGCAGAGGTATCTGTGAGTACTGAACACTGCAGAGTTGTGTTTCCTCCCAGTTCAACAGCGTCTGATACAGGAGGTTGTAGAACAGTGTAGTGACTTGGAGCTGCATCAAATAGAGCAGAAAACTCTTTGTTAGAGAATTTCTAAAAGTAAAAAATTTTAAAAAATCACACTGTAGTACATGATCACCTGCCTTTGAGGACTAAAACAGTGCAGGCTGAGAAGGAAATAACATCATAATACGTAACTGCACAAAAGTATGTTGCTGAATCAGATGGTTCTGCAAGTGAGATACTCAAAGAAAAACTTTTTGTTTCTTTTAATGCATTAAAGCGGCCACTCTGCTCAAAACCATTGTGATATTTTTGTTCTGCATAAAAAATGGAAGCAATGCGAAGAGGCTTTTCTCCTGGTATCTATTTGAACCATGTAGCAAGTGATGCATCAGTCGAGGAAATCAAGCAACTCAGACTAAAATTTTCTCCATCCTGAATGTACTTTTGTCCATTTGGACAGGAAGCGTTGTTTTTTGAGCCGCCTGAATAAAAAAGTAAAAAAAGAAAGTCAATATATCCCGCTCCCGGTAAAATCTTGAAGAACTATAGGGCTCATAGCTGTTAAATAAACAAACTTTGGCAATGTTGAAAACTGAAGACAAATGTTAAACAGTACCTAATGTCCTTGTGAGGAAAACAAGTGCATAAAGTCGAATCATTCCCAAAGTCTTCAAACAACTCATCTCCTGAAAAATAATGTATTGTGGCGAGCGTGTGAGAGACAATGCGAGCACACGTTTCAACTCTCAAGATAAGGCTGTTTATTGTGTCAACTTCACAGCAGACAACAACACAAGTGCGCCACCAACTGGTAGGCCACTAGTAGCACTTAACTTTTCCCCCCAACTTGTTGTCTCGCCCGGCACCCCACTCCAGCGGCTAACACTCTGGAGGAGGGTGACGGGCGAGAAGGCTAAATCACACACAATTAACACATATAATCATTCTACTCTAAACAATACATGTCTACTTTCCTTTTCTAGCCCACAGAACACCCAGAACAGCCAAACAAGGTCATTCTCCCTGGTCGCAAAGGCTCCTAGGAGCCAGTCCTACCGTGCCGGCTCGTCACAGTATTGCATATTGTTGTTACATTGCCGGAGGAAATTGCTTTATATATATATATATATATATATATATATAATGTCAGTTCACTTACAGTTTTTTTGAGGTTCAAAGTCCCACTAAGATGTTAATGTGTGTGCAATACTCTTACAAGATCTGTTTTATACTTCTGTGCTGAAATCTGATTGGCTCCTTTAACAGCAGAATTAGGCCCTGGCCAATCACATCAAAAGATGATTCACAACATATTAACTGCACATAAACTGATTCAAGAGAATTTCAAATAATCTGTTTCAAGTGAAAACTGCATACATATTGCAGCGATGGGACAAAAGTGAAACTTCCAATCATTAAATGTGCAGAACTTAAGCACCCTCTTAGACATAAAAGGAAAAATGGAAAAATAATTCAAGTTTTGTTTTATGAACTTACCATTAGATGTCTCAAGGAAGTCAGAATTTGAACCTAATCACAGTTACTGTGGTGGAGGGGTGGAGCTTTGGCTATGAAAGTGGGAAGTGTATGAACGCCCCTTCTCCACTTTCATAGCCAATCATGGTTAGTGTGTTACCACATATTGTCCAGTGTAAAGGGTGGTGGGGGGAGGGTGTGTGAAAGGCTTTGAAAATAGGGAAGTGTTGGAATAGCGTTTACCAAATACAATAAGTTAATAATTGAAGATTAAACCATACACAGGATAAAGGTGTGGATACTGTTGTAATCAACAGTATGTCTTTGCCTTTTCAAAGACATGCACTGCTGCATACACATGTTTAATATAGAACACAGATTGAATGTTTTATTATTATATTTGTATACAGCTTCTATTTAAAATGTCTAAGAAGTTATAAATAGAGACTGGTCAAGTAGAGGAAACCAACTACTAAAAAAGAACCAGTATAATGGCGTGAGTTGGAATTCCCCAAACAGGCAGGATGTCACCCCACTTTGAAGACAGACTAAACCGGGGGTACTATAGAGGGATGAATCTGTTAAGCTGTTGGGGCCACAACTGCTTTGAGATATCAGAAAATATTTAAACCACAATGACTTTAACTGGTTGTTTCTTATGACCTGTGTCTGAATTCTACACAGATTTCAAGCACATGTATATCATGTTATATATAGCAGCTCATAATTTGATGGCCCATTGTTTGTGTTACTGCTTTTTTCTGCTCTATTCCTTTTTTTTTCAAAATTTTGCAAAGCATTGCTCATTTTCTTAAACCAGCAGTCAGTGTTTACAAGAAGACAGCAGTTTAGACTAAGTAGTATCTTGTATGAGTCATTGTGGTTATGGATCATGTATATTTTAACATAGTATAATGTCAGGGCTGGGGTCTATGACAGTGGGTGGCCACTAGAGGCCATCCCTGTTTAAGTTGAGTTTATGTTTATTAGTTTCACCTGGGTGTCATTATGTCTTGCGTGTTTGTGTTGTGTCATTGGTGGTTAGAGTTTGTGTCTTGGGAGTTAAGGGTTTTGAGTTTAGTTTTCCATTGTCAGTCAACCCAGTCGTTCTTTTAATTTACTCCTGTCTCCTTTTAGTTAAAGTTCTTTAGTTCTAGAGTAAGGCTCACATGCCTGTTTTGTTTGTGGTTTTGTTTTGAATTCAAAATAAACAACGTGATGCATTATGAGTATCCATGGTGCGTGTGTGCCTGTTCAACGTGCGAGGAGAAGGGGAAGGAACGTGACAACAGGAGGAGAAAATATTCTTAAGATTCAATGTAAATCCATTTAACAAGGTTTAAATAAAAAAGTCAATATGTAGGTATACCTTCATATTGCTAATGCTCAAGACATGGAAGTTAAAAAGGGATAAAAAAAAATTATTCTAGTCTGCACTCATCTATTATAAACCAAGAGGCAAACATAATAAATAATGTTCCAACAAATAATAAACTTATTGTCAGAACTGAATAAGATGCTTCAAGTCATCTTTAATATTTATAAGACAGCCTGATGATACAGTAGAAGCCATAGGAAAAAAAAAAACTTGATTAACTGCACAACAATCACGGAGGAGAAATGTGACATATTTTCATATTTTATTATTTTTCCTTTTACAGTAACATAGAAAACAGAAAGATGATCACTTGATTTAATTTAATCACGTTTTACTTTCAGTCCTCTTTTGTGGAGTGTTTTTATATGCTAATAAGTGTGTGTGTGTCCGTGTCTGTGTGTGTCTCTCTGTGTGTGTCGGTGTCTGTGTGTGTCGGTGTCTGTGTGTGTCGGTGTCTGTGTGTGTCGGTGTCTGTGTGTGTCGGTGTCTGTGTGTGTCCGTGTCTGTGTGTGTCGGTGTCTGTGTGTGTCTCTGTGTCTGTGTGTGTCTCTCTGTGTGTCGATGTCTGTGTGTCTCTGTGTCTGTGTGTGTCT
>JBBJLS010071989.1:0-10691 GCA_037577275.1 Bryconaethiops microstoma
CACACACACACACACACACACACACACACACACACACACACACACACACACACACACACACACACACAGACATACAGCTAACATGCACATTTGTAGGTGTCTATCTGTGCTAGTGATGTATTGATTGTTTGTGTATATGTGCATGCATTTAAAATATCCTCACCTTTACTTTTTTCACCTGACACACACACACACACACACACACACACACACACACACTCACTTCATATATACTCTCATGTACACATACACACACACCATTTACCTCCTAGGTTGTTTATGTGCTTAATTTTTGGAGAAGACCTCTTCGATTTCCAAGGAAGTCTGAGGAAGTCTGAGTCCTTTTACTTTCAGCACACAAACATGTTGCTGTTAACATGTTCATTCTCTAAACCATTTTCCACACAATCAAAGGAACAGTTCAGCAAAAAATAACATTTACTCAATATACTACTGACCCCAGGAGGTAACAATCAACCAGGACATGCTTGGAGGTTGTAAGTATTCGTGTTATGTCATTAAGGTGGTGAAGTACTTGTAGATGTGGTTTAGGACACAGTGTGACTTGCTGTGAGCTGTGCTACAGGACTTGTGCTCAGAAAGCAGAATGATCTCAAACCAGGTTTCTCTGTATTTATGAGTGTTGTGGTTATAAAAACTTTTATTTTAAAGCACACAATCTTAATGATTAACCCTTTCATCACTCTGTAAAGACTGTAGCCCGTCTGTTGATACAGTTTCTGGGAACAGAGACACTCTTGACATATAAGAAGCAACTTCTGATTTATCTTTTACATTTGACGCATTTGTTTGTATGTAAAGAAACATTCTGACCAGGTAGCGTTTAAAAAAGAAAACTCAAATGATGATTCTGTGATTACCGCAATTGGCCAATCAATGATGTACAGTGATCTGGTGCTCCACCCATATATTTAGGCTTTGGACCAATGGAACTGAGGTCTGTGGACTGATGGAGGTCCATTCAACACCTTTGGGATGAGCTCACCTGACCTCACCAATTACTATCATACAATCAAACCCTTCAGTAATGTTCCAACATGTAGTATAAAGCCTTCCCAGAAGAGCAGAGGCTGTTATTGGGCCTTGGAGCAGGGAAACCTCTGGATTGATAGAGGTCCATTCAGTACCTTTGAGATGACTTATCCAACATAAATACCTGACCTCACCAATCCTCACAGCAATGATCCTATATCTTCCCAGAAGAGTAGAGACTGTTACTGCAGCAAAGGGGGGACAAGTGCAACAAATGGTAAATTGTCGTCATACTGCAAAACAACTCTTGATATGGAAGTTTCCCCAGTTTGAGGCTTTGTTTAGTGTTCCTATGTCACATATTACCAAAGTTTTTGAAATTTTAAAAACTTGTAATAATAATAACCACTACTGGGGTTTCAAATTTGATGTCATACGCGGAAGCCCATAAAGAACAAAAATGGCTAATTTTACTTTAGGTCTTATAAACACATGGAAAAACTACAAGATCTTTGAACCCAGAAGAACTTTCAGGATAATCTCCTCCCACAAGTGGGAGGGAAAAACCCACAGAAGGAGGGGGTCCGGAGAGGCAGTGCACTGAGCGAAAAATCTGCGAATGGTGTGTAGAAGAGCAAACACTGTTTTAATTTGTTGAAATCACTTTGTACTAATACAGTCTAAGTTCTAAGGGTTAGCCCACTTCATTCTCTATTTCTGAAAGGAGTGTTTTACACCACGTGTCCTGTTCCTGTTCTGTCTGTCTGCTGATCTTCCTTTGGACCCTTTATATTCCTGACCACTGCAGTATCCTCTCTTGTGTCCTTTCTGCCTGTGTGCCTCAGTCTGTCCGTGCCTCTGTTTCAGGACTTGTTCTGTCTGTCCGTCCTTTCTGGGAACATGGGTTCTGGGGATGTCCTCACTCCCAGACTTATGTTTCTAAATCTTCACTTCCTCACATCTTTCTCTCTCTTTCTTTATGTTTCTCTTTCTCTGTCTCTCTCTTTATGTTTCTCTTTCTCTCATCTTCTCTCTCTTACTGTTTCTCTCTCTCTCTTTCTGTTTTTCTCTCTGCCTCTCAGGGCCAGACATTCCACGCCTTTCCAGTCAAGTTCAGTCGTCTTATGTAATTGTATGTTGATCATAATAAATTAGTCTCAAATCTGATCAAAACAAGTTTTATTTGGTGACAGTTAAGTCCTGCATGTCTCCACCATCAAATATGTTTGAGGAAGGTTTTAAACTCTTCAGTCATCTAATTACATTCACCACCACTGTAAACAGTTCTAGCTGCTTTGACATTTTAATTAAACATCAGATAACAATGCAAGAGTAGTGGGACACAAAGTTTTTATCTTAAAAGTGAATGTAAAAAAAATTAATGCACAAATCATTAATTAAATCCACAAATCATTACAAGAGCAGATTATAAAACTAGATTATAAGCCTCTCTGTTGATTTAAGTTTCAGATGCCCTTGAGAAGGATTAAGAGTGTGAGGAAACATTTAGTAATGATGAATAATGGGAGCCAGAGTAAGTTAGATTATCCTGATACTAATTTCTGCTTCCTCCCAGCATCCAGTAAGAGCAGTGGTATTACAGGACGCGGCCTCTTGTCCTGTTAACTGAATGGACAGTGAGAATGACAGAATATTTGGTCTGATGGATCTTGGCTCCATCTGAGAAAATGTGGGTGTGCTGTTTGGTATGAATATGAATGTGAATAGATGCTGTATGTATATGAGTCTGTATGAAGTCTGGGTTTTCAGAAATCAGTTTTAAATTTATGTAAGTCAATGCCCTAGTGCATTAACTCTCTATCAGCTCTTTTTGTGTCTCTTTAGAAGGATATATAGAGTGATCCATGACTCTTTTCTAGGTGCCTTTATGTTTCCAATGGGACGTGCAATTCCTAAACAAATTAGACCAGCAAGTGACCAACTGAGTAGGAATTTTTATTTACCGGGAAAGAACAATTATCTCCGAGGATATTTAAATGCTGACGTGTTTGGAGATCACTCTTTTGTCAAACCGCTTATGTTTATGTTGAAGCTGTGGGTGAAAAGCTGTAGGTGACATTTTGATGTCATCAATAATATAAGAATGCAAGAGCAGTGTTTCTATTAGTCACTCCCCTTTCATGTAGAGATTTCATTGAAAAAACAGAAAGTTGAAACCTACAAACATCTTCAGCAAAGAGATCAAATGTGTCAGCCACTCTGATGTCTTGTCTGACCTCAACATCCTGCCAAAACCACTACGGTACAGGATGTTAGTTTTGTGCATGAGCTATGAATAAGATGGCACTGCAGCTAAATGTGAATATTTCTGAATATGTCACACCTTTAACAGGAAATTGGTTATTCATTTTCTCTCTCCCCCTCGTTCCCCCCCTCTCTCTCTGAATTAATTTAATTTATTTATTATACTGGAAGTTCTAGAAATCTGTGGTGACCACCAGTTGTAGTTCAGTCAGCAGCTCTTTACCAGGCCTCTTTACTGAAAGAATCACAGTAAAACTGCTCAGATATATTGATGTCTGCTCCAAAAGCTCCAAATACAACATGAAATGTATGTGTTCAGTCTAGAAAGGCCTAAAGATTGGCATTAGTGATTAGCATAAAGTCTAAACGATTAGCACAAAGACTAACTTTGAATATATATATGTGTATATATGTGTGTGTGTATATATATATATATATATATATATATATATATTTTAAGGCTCTGCAAGTTAACGCATAATTAAGGTTGACAATTATATTAACGAGTGTATCTGAGCATCAATAGACTCTCATATGGAGGACCAACTCCATATGAAAGTCTATGTATCTGAATGCAGTGTCATTAAAGTCCCTGTTAGAGTAATGGTCAGGCGTCACAATACTTTTGTCCATGTAATATGCATTAACTCAATAACGTGTTAACTTGCCCAGCCCTGGTACTTTTATTTTTAAAGTACTGCTATATGAACAAAAGTGCAATAACATTTGGTTTGCAAACACTTTAAACAGATAAGGAGCTTTTTAACAGCAGTCTTTCCTTTAACACAGTTACACAGTTGCGGTTAAAATGTTTCTAAATATTTCAAAAGCAGAGCTAAATGAACCGTGTTTTAGATTAGAACAGGCTGGTGTTAACAAAGTGCTCCTGTGCTGTCAGCATGCATGGTTACAAAGTGTAGTTAATGAGTCTTGCTACAGTCCTACAGTGGTGGGAACAGTGGTGAATCTTCCCAGATTCACCACTGGCCTACAATCCTACAGTGTCTCTTTGCATGCCAGCAGTTTGACACTGGTTGCTATAGCACCTAAAGTAAGAGTGCTCCTATTTCCTTGACCAAACCTGAATACACACCACTGACCTGTGGTCAGAATTCAGTTCAGGGGCAGGTGCAGACTATAAAAATGAAGATAAAGAGGATATACGGCTACTCACTGGTGCTCATTATGATTCATTAAAGCCCTGCTCTGAAGTGGTCTGACAGGCCAGCTGCTCTGTCACAACTACAGCTAATGCATGTTGAGAAGAAAGAAACACATGTGGCATTACTTACCACAGAAACAGCAAACAGACAGTACTGTGCAAAAGTCTTGAGCCATTCCTTATTTCATCATATTTTGCTGTGAAAGAGCCAGATTTCCTCATAGTTTTAATGTAGTCTTTAGGAACAGTTCATTTTCAGTCCAGCCCCTGAACCTGACCAATTTCAGACAAATGTTTTTGTTTGTTAAGCCACACAGTGACCCAAATATGAATCATTCAAGCATAACAAAGCACATCTAACTTAAGATCTGAACCAGTCAAGAAGCAGGTGCTGATGATTCCAGATGATCAGGCCGGTGACTAGTATACAGAGGTTCTGAATACTAAGTGATTGGGACACCATTATCTAGGCACCTTATATCCTTAGGCACTTTAGCAGAAAAATTATCTTAGTTGTTAGGGAATTGGCCCTGGGACCAGATGGTCATGGGTTGGAATCCCAGGACTGCTAGTGGCGGTCAGTAGAGGCCGTCCTTTTGCGTTGGGTTTTGTTTTATGGGAACCCTTATTTTGAAGTTTTGAGTGTCAGCTGCCGGGGTGCTCAGAGTAATGGCATTTGTGTTCATAGTTAGTATTTAAGTTCAGTTTAGTGGACCGTAGCTTGTCGGTCCACCGTCCGTATACCATTGTTGTATAGTCTCTTGCTCTCTTTGCGTTATAGTTTCGAGTTTTGTTTTCAAGCCCATGTGCTTGTTTTGTTTGGAGTTAAATCAACTAAATTCAATGATGTGTGCGCCTGCCCTCTTTGGATGGAGAACAAGAGACGTGACACCTCTCAGGTACCCTTGCGCAAGGTACCACGGTACCATCCCCACGCACTGTTCCCTGGGTGCTCTGTCCCTGGCTGTTGGCTGCTTCACTTGTAGAATGGGTTAAATGCATAGAAAGAATTCCATGCTGTTCACACTGTGTGCTGTGGTGTGTTCACGTATCACAAATGTGTCACTTTACACTTTAGTTTAACCTACTCAGTATGCCAAAGATAAGACAATTTGACAGGCATAAAATAATATTTTTGGAAGACAAATAAATTACATTATTTGAAACTAATTCCAGTATTTATTTTTGAATATATGTTTTTCTAGATTCTTTGAATACCACACACATAATTGTAGCATTTTAGACTGTTTTGAAAGTTTGTTCACCAATAGCCTCAATTTCATTTGCATTGAAGGCCATTTTTTAGCGTACAAATAATTTTTGACCAGTGAGAGCCATTATTTCTAAATGGAGAAAACTGCGAACAGTGATGAATCTTCTCAGAAATGGCCAGCCTGCGAAAATGGGCCTATTTTGTTGACCAAAAATTGCCAAAATTCTTGAATGTGTGTACACACTCTGATGATACAAACTCAGTCCAGATTTAGACTAATGGTTGTTAATATTTTGGGGTTTGGGTGTCTTAATATGTTTATATGTATGCGTGTGTCTGCATGGATATAGGTGTGTATGTAAAGTGAACTGGCCCCTTATAGTCACGCGTGAACACACCACAGCACACAGTTTGAACATTTGAAATTCTTTCTCTGCATTTAACCCATTCACTAAGTGAAGCAGGGGGCTGCCACCAATGAGGGGTGTCCGAGGAGCAATGTGTGGGGACGGTACCTTGCTCAAGAGTACCTCAGTGATGACACTTGCGGTCTTGGGATTCAAACCCACAACCTTCTCACGTGAGTACTCATTACCCTTTTTGTGTGCATGATTGTTAACACTGGTTCCGGTGGGAATCATTACTCTTTCGTAGAGTGTTTACAGAACAAACTGCGTGATTCTACCAACCCTCTCGCTTCTATCCGCACTTGGCTTCATCCATCATGCCACACGGGCGAACCCCTGCTCAGGTACGTTCCTGTTCATCTCCTCTTTGTGACAGAATGACTGAGCCAGTGACAGTGAGCCCAGCGGATTGGTTCGCGCTGGTGGTGCTGGTTAATCGGCAGGGGTAAGAGATTGCGACACTGAAGCAGGAAGTGTTGGGTCTTCACCAACAGGTCACCCTCCTGCAGCAACCTCCGGCTGAGACACCGGCGCCCCAGCCGAGCATTCCAACTTCTCAACCAACCACCTCTTCAACTTCATGAGTTAATTTCAAAATGTCATTACCTGAGAAATGGAATGGGATTGACAGGAAGTTTGATGTGTTCTTAACCACTCTGTCTCTGATTTTTGAGTTTCAGCTAGAGCGATACCCTTCCGATCGGAGCTGCATCGCACTTCTTGTCTCCCTCCTCACTGAGCAGGCAGCACAGTGGGCTGCAGCAGTCATGAAGGCAGACACGAACGCGTGTTACTGCTATTCCACATTTACCAACCAACTCAAGGCTGCTTTCCAACATCCTGACAGTGAGGTGGAGGTAGCTTCTCGTCTATACCATCTACGGCAGGGAGACCGTCCGGTAAGTAAATATACTGCGGAGTTCTGCACCCTCTCCGTGCAGACTGCATGGGGAGACTCTGCCCTCCAGACGGCCTTCTACGAGGGGCTGGCTCCATGCTTAAAGGACCAACTCGTTGGGCGAGAGCTACTGGACACCTTGGAGGGAATCATTCAACTGTGCATGCGCATTGATCAACGCATGAGCTCTCGCCCCAAAGCCGCTCCTTGTACCCTGCCGCTGATGAGCCCGGCAGCATCTCACTCTACCATCTTCAGCTCCCCGGATCCTCCACCTCTGTCAGAGGCCCACTCAGGAGCCGGGGAACCCATGCAATTAGGATGCGCTTCCTTAAACCTTGCGGAGCGGGCACAACGCTATCGCGAGGGCCTATGTGCCTATTGCGCCTCCCCCGACCACCATCATGTTGTCTGTCCGCTTTGTCCGGTAAACGGTCAAACCAGGTGAATAGGGGAGGTCCTCACCTGGTTCCCGCTTCATTGTTCAAGCTCATATCCAGCTCAACCACAAACAGGTCAGTGTCACTGCTTTTGTTGATTCAGGGGAAGCAGGCAACTTTATTGACCAATCTTTTGCTGACCAGCTGGGTGTGAGGTGTGAAGCATTATCCCAGCTGATTAAGATCTTAGCCATTGATGGTCGGCCCCTTCTTCATAGCCCCATCACCCACAAAACCTCACTTCTCCTCTTCAACGTCGGCCAACACCAAGAAAAAATCACTTTCCTCATCACCCAACTCACCTCACCGCCTATTATCCTTGGTTATCCGTGGCTGATGACTCATGACCCACTCATCTCCTGGTCACAACAGAAGATCCTGCAGTGGGGCCTGACCTGTCAGGAGCTTTGTCTCCGACATCATCCCTGAGGCCTACCGAGATCTTAAGGAGGTCTTCAGTAAACATAGAGCCATCCAACTCCCACCTGTACTCCCTCTCCAAGGACAAGCAGAAGGCTATGGAGCAGTATGTCACCAAAGGCCTTCGCCAGGGAACCCTTCGTCCTTCATCGTCTCCGGCTGTCGCGGGGTTTTTCTTTGCGTCGACTACCAGGGACTCAACAAGATCACAGTGAAGAACCGTCATCCACTCCCGCTGACCAACACCGCCTTGGACGCCCTCTCTGCTGCTTCCATTTTTACCAAGTTGGACCTTAGGAGCGCTTACAACCTCGTTTGCATCAGGGAGGGCAACGAGTATAAGACTTCATAACTCCCACCGGTCACTACGAGATGCTGGTAATGCCATTTGGCTGGTGTAATAGTCTGGCTGCATTCCAACAGTTAATCAACGACGTTCTCCATGACATGCTGGGTCGCTGGGTCTTCGCCTATTTAGATGATATCCTCATCTGTTTGAAGACCGAAGAAGAACACATCCAGCATGTCCAGGCAGTGTTAAAGAGGTTGTTGACCCACCGACTGTTCTACAAGTTGCAGAAATGTGCTTTCCACCAGTGTTCCAACACGTTCCTGGGATTTGTGATATCGCCTCAGGGTGTGGCCATGGATCCCTAGAAGTTGGATGCTGTGTGGAGTTGGCCTCCACCCGCTTCGCTCAAACAGCTCCAGTGCTTTCTGGTGTTTGTAAACTTCTACCGACGTTTCATCCATTTCATCTGGGGTCACAGCACCTCTCACTGCCCTCACCAAACCCTCCAAGACGCCGTTTCATCTTACTCCTGAAGCCATTCATGCCTTTCACCGACTTTGCCAAGCCTTCACTTCTGCATCTATCCTCATTCATCCGGACTCTGCCAAGCCATTCATTGTGGAGGTGGACGTCTCTGATGTGGGTGTAGGAGAAGTTCTCTCCCAATGAGGTCCAGACCAGAAACTACATCCCTGTGGTTTCTTCTCCAGAAAATTTACTCCCACTCAACAATGATACGGGGTAGGGGACCGTGAGTTGTTGGCCATCAAGTGGGCTTTGGAGGAACGGCGTCACTGGCTCCAAGGTGGCAGTGACCCGTTCATCGTCTGGACCGATCTTCAAAATCTTATTGGCATCCAGCAGGCAAAACATTTAAACCATTTTACTCTATCTTATCATCCAGGGTCGAAGAACATCAAGGCTGATGCCCTCTCCCGTCAACATCAGGTGGAGAGCCCCCGGTCGGCCTGTGTTACCACCTGAGATTATTGTTTCGCCTCTCCGGTGGGAGTTGGAAGATTGAGTCCGCCAGGGGCAGGCCTTGGAGCCCCCTCCGGCAGATACACCTCCTGGACATCTCTATGTTTACATTTACGGCATTTAGTAGACGCTTTTATCCAAAGCGACTTCCATTCCCTAACTACAGGGGACAGTCTCCCTGGAGCAACTTGGGGTTAAGGGTCTTGCTCAGGAACCCAGTGGTGGTGCTGAAGGTAGGATTCAAACCCATGACCTCTTGGTCCAGAGGCAAGTATCCTACCACTAGGCCACCACCACCCCTTTCAATAACATTGGTGCTTTCAATAACATTTACTGTATGTTAAACATTATGGCAACATTATGTTTGGTGCAAGTTTGTCCATCTTTGATATATAATGTGCCCTCTCGTCTCAGATCAGACACCATCCAGTGGGCACACTCGTCGGCCGTCTCTGGACACCCAGGATTTCTTCGCACAGCATGAGCATATGTGTATTTGTGTGTATTTATGTATTTGTGAGTGTCTGCATGAGCATGTGTGTATTTGTGTGTTTGTGTATGTGTGTGTGACCTTTTGATTATTTCTGTTCTCTCACTTTTCCTGAGCTACTGAACTCTTACCAATCAATACTAATTAGAAACTGAATTTTGATTATATATCAAAGATGGACAAACTTGCACCAAACATAATGTTGACATGATGTTGAACATACAGTAAATGTTATTGAAAGCACCAGTCAAGAGTGTTCTGTTTGTTCTCTGAGAGGATTACTTGCTCTGTGAAGGTGTAAAGTGTAACATGTCTAAAACCACATCCCCAAAGTCTGCACCTGATAAGTAAATATGCAAACAAGGTGGAGAGTTTGCACATAATTGACTGAAAGGCGTAATTAGGGCATAATTAGCCACAACTATGCTAATAATTACAGCCCTTGCCCTAACAGGCCATATTTTCTCTCTGGAACAAAGGGTGCCATAACTTAAAGGACCCATAGAACAGTGAGTGAGTGAACTTAGAATGACTGCATGCAAAGGCAGCGGGGAACAATTTCATATGCACAGCCCTAATGGCTCGGTGAATTAAAAGGCTGGCAGCATATTCGTTCTGTTTATAAAGTTTCTCTTGTGGTGAGACAGCAGGCCGTGCAGCAAAATCAGTGAATGCGACATGTGTTGTAGGAGCTAGTCTTGCTCTTGTAGCAGGTGTTTTAATTGACTTTTTTTTACGCTAATCTCTCAGGCCTTTTTTATAATTATGCTGAACACATTGTGCTGCTTAGCCAGTTGCCACTTACTTTGAATTATGCCATTAATTTTTCATTGTATTTTAAAAGTCTGATTTCCACAAGAATTTACAGTAAAATGCCACTGAAAAGCACATAGATGTTATTTATGGTGCAACATTGGCTTATATGAAGTGCCGTTAATGTATTCATTCAGCTCACACAGTGTGACTTTTGGGTTTTACCCTTAAAACTATTAGTAAGTCTGATTTCAACAAATAAAAAATACAGCAGTGTTACGCCCAGGCGTATGATGCAGCGATATTTTAAGATGTTTAAGATATTTTTAGGACACACGCGGGCAGCCACAGAAGCAAGACACAGCGACAGAGTGTAA
>JBBJLS010071990.1:0-10691 GCA_037577275.1 Bryconaethiops microstoma
TTTATTTGGAAATGAGGAGAAAATATTGTCAGCAGTTCTTAAAAACTAAGGCAAAGCTGTTCAGTTCAATACTTGCACTTATACAAGATAGAACCTGAGAAACTGAATATTTTTACAGTGATTTCTTATTGTAAGTATGTGAGCTGTATGGGCACCTATATAATGGTGGTTGTATGCTGAAGTTAAGATTCGAACCTATGACCTCTTGGTCCAGAGGCAAGTATGCTACCCACTAGTCTACCACTACCACCACATTTTATGTATTACTATATCAATGCCAAAAAACAAGATCGAGAATGGTGGGAAAGACAACAGATGATTCAACACTTTTCTTTTTAATCAGAGGGGTTACATTTGATTTTCTGATTTGATAATCTCCAATCGTTTAATATGTCGTCACATACCCAAAACTCACAATAAATTACATTTAAGGTTCTTGTAACAAGATTGTATTGCAAGTAATTTGGGTATTTTGGTAGCATTTTATACCGGGCTCATTCGTAGGGAAATGTTTACACCGTTTATGGCGATTTCGTGTAAATTCACTTGTTTAACGTAGAAAAATAAAACACGAAATACAAAAATTCAGCAAAAAATTGCATACTACAGTTTTTATTGTATGTATATTGTGTTGTCTATAGATGGTGTGTACATATTTACACTTTAACAAAATGTGTCGTTTGACTGGGGCGTCCTGTTTTGGGTCATATTCCCCAAAAAAAAATGACGTAAAAGACGGTGTGAGCTGAGAGTTGCAGTTCTGGAAGTCATACGTACTTTGTGTTGACAGGAGTGAAAGGGTTGTAGAAGTCCCGAACGACTTGGTAGGAGAACCACGAGCAGGCGATGATGGCACACAGAGCTAGAGGAGAAACAGGCCTGTTAATACACCAGTATAATACACCAACACTCCACCTTTACCTAACCACTGTGAAGCTCAAACGTATATATTAACATATAACTTACTTCCAACAAGGACAATGATTCCTCCGGTCATGGCGATACGGGACCTTTTCACTTTGTCGTTCCCTCCACAGTTTGTGCACTTCATGCCCATGGTGGCTACACCCAGTCCTGCCAAGGTCAGGAGGATTGAAAGAACCATCAGCGCCCGCGTCGCCTGGAGAGCACCTGCACAGAAGGAAGAGACCATTCTTAATGCAAACAGACAATCTGAGCTTTGATCAGTGGCTTGACAGTTAACATCATATCCTTTAGAATATATGTTTACCCAAATAAAAACAAGCTTGAGTCCTTTATAATTATAATAATTTCCCCTCACTCCCTACCAAGCTGAAAAAAATGTATTCCACCAACTTTTTTTAAATAACATTCCTGTAAAAAAAAAAAAAAAAAAAGACATTTCAATTTGCAACCAAGTTGTCACAAAGCAGCTTTACAGAGTCCTTTAAGTATCCCAGTATCTCAGCCCACTGCTGAACTTACAGAAATCTAATTGTTTTATGAAATGTTGATGATGAAATAGCTTTTATAGGTCTGGTTCCATTCATCACCATGAAAAAGTTTCTCTAGAACAGAAGGTTTAAAACCAAACCCACTCTGAACAACTTTGTTTACAGATTAATTATTTAAAGTTTGAAAAGTGTGGTGGAACTCCCCTTTATGACTCACAAGCATGCGAATGTCACAATGTGATTCAATACCTTAAGCAGCCGCTACCAGTGTGTTTGATTGGGGCAAAAAAATCAAACCCTTCAACTATCAAAAAAATATTTCTTCCCTTATTGTCCATCACTAACCACGGACGTTCATGTTAATATTACCAACGAACAACTTTTTAGCTGGCCTCAAAAAGATCTCAACGAATAGAAACCTGACAAAATATTTAGAAAATATTTACTAAAATGCTACTTTACATTAACTCCAAGAGTTTACACACACTACTTGGACCATTAGTATTTGTAATCAGTAATCGTTTGTATTGACTTAAGGTGGAGTATGAACGTTCCTCTAGACTGCATACAAAATGATGTGAATGTGTATTTATGATGTTTTAGCTTTGCCCTTCACTTTATCTATACAGTCAGAGAACATCCTTTCAGTGCAGGTCATAAACCAGCAATATATTGATTTACTACTTGGGCATCACACACTTTTCCCCACTAAGTCCATTGTCTTTGGCATGCTGTCGTGGTCAACAATAACAGAATCTTAAATCACAACCAAAAACTAGGCACCTATATTATCACACATTTGCCTCACGTCATGTAGAGGTGTTCAGCAATCGCTAATATACTTGCTTGTATGGTTTCTGAAAGTTTATGACAGCTAAACACATGGACAGAGATGGCGGGCAAAACCATCTTCGATGTCTTAATGCACATTGGCTTGCTAAGGTCTGTTAGAACATTGTGCTCTTTATTTTGCCAGACGTCTTTGTCTACATCTTAGCTTTTGAAGCCAAGACTATTTGGTGGAATCAATTCCATTATTCCCAAACTCCTAACCTGAATTTAGAGTTCCGATGCGCAATGAGAAGACCGAAAGCTCTGGAAAGCCCCAGTTCAATGAGGAACTGGTTTGACTAAAGTCAGATCAGGTTCAACTTCCACTATATGGACTTCTGCTGTTGTTAAAGGTGCCAAATGAAGCCAAAAGAGTTCTTTGGAATGATGAACCATGTTTCACAGAACATTTTAACTGATGGTTCCTTAAAGGAACACATCAACCATACAAGGTAATCTTTAACAGTGAAGCTGACTAAAGCTGCCTTTACTAAAGAAAGCTTGAAGAACCATTTAAAAGTATAGTTACAGGTTTTTCCAAGAACCTGTTTAGTAACCTGTCATTTTTACCAGTTTCTCAGTTCTGGTTTTAAAGTGTCTTTTGCACTCCTTTTTCAGATTGAGAACCGTGTATTAATGGTCTGCTGAGGCTTTCTCAACTCAAGGTTCTCTCAATAAAACTGGATAAATTAAGTCACGAATGAATACTTTCTGGCAGAGCTGTTCCTGATCCCTCTACCTGTTGGAAAGCCCCAACGCTGGTCTTAGGTTTCCTGGCTAACTGAGAAATCCTGCTTAGTGGAATCCCCTTCGAGTTTTGAGGGGACTCTTGGAGCAGGATGAAGAACTTCATGCTACAAGCATTTTTGTATGCACATATAACTACCACTGAAGCCTCAAGCAGATTTACCGTATGAAGCCTAAAGTCATTCTCCTGCTCTACTTGCTCATTCTGGTGCAAAAAGCCCCTCCCCAAGTCCTCCTGCACCTTTAGTCAGGTGTGACACAAACTGGTTCTATCCGGAAGCCTCCTTTGTGTGGGTGTGTGTGAGTGTGAGTGTGAGTGTGTGTGTGAGAGAGAGAGAGAGAGAGAGAGAGAGAGAGAGACATTTTCTCTTTGGTTGCATGCTAACATAGAACAGGTCTAACCAGTCCAGAGTGAGGGAACTGTGAGTGAGTCGGGTTTCATTGTACTGAACTGCCCACCATCTCTTCCTCCCTCCCTCCCTCCCTCTCCACACTTCTTCCCCTGTTCGAAAGTCTAGGCAGCTCCACCTTTTTTGTGTAGTTTAACCGCGTAGTTTCAGTATCAACCAAAGCTATTCCAAAAATATGAAGCCAAGCAAACAAGAAACCTGATAAAAACTTGTCGAGAGACTAAAGTCAAGATCCATTTTACCTGAAACAGAACATACCGCAGCCGTTTACCCCTCCACCGTCTGTTAAAAGGGCCAATGCCAATAATTGTTTTTTATTTTAGCAGGTCCACTTTTGGGACATTTGTGTGAATTAATGCACTAAACAGACTTAAAATGGGTTGTTCTGGTTACTGTGCCTTTAAGACTGATATGTTAATGACCTTTTTTCTGATTGGCTGCCTCAATCTCTGCCTCTGTCCATCACGCATCATTCCAAAATGCAGTCTGGATTGAAACACTCTTTATAACTTCAGTGTGAACAAGTAAACTGGTTTAGGCTGCCTAAGTGGAAATAAGTTCACTTTTGTGACATCACAATACCAGCCAGTTCAAAATGAGCTGCTTTGGCAGCTTAGTTTCCATATAGTTAGTTTTCGTATACTCCATATGAACTGGGACATGAAAGCATCTGTCTGTTTTTAAAATCTAAATATGTAATATCTGAATGAAAGAACCGTCTCAGAGCCTTGCTTTGGTTGACATTTGCTTTGAGAGTAAAACTGGAGAACTTTATTCAGTGTAAAACTGAACTTATACTCAGGGATTTTTTTTAAAAGTGTTCCACAGGTTACTGCATTGAGGGAACCTCCAGGAACACTTTGGAAAAGGGCGGTTCTCTGAGGAACTGGAGATTGAGTGAAAGCATAGTGCTTGACGGACCCCAGAGAGGTAGCTAGTGGTTCCTACAGGAGCTTGTATAGCTTTCAACTCTTCGTTCAGTAATAACATACGGGAAGGATTTTTGATGCACCTAAAATGCATATTTACGTGTTTTGGAGCGCTTGAGGCGCTTTAAGTTACAGTGTAGACTTAATTAAGGATTATATGACAAACATTCCCTTTTTCTTACACTTCTGATAATGTTATCATCGAATCAGAAAGGCTGCTCCAACGTATTTATTACAATGGTTTACCCACCAACAATAACTTCTAATCTGTGCTTTAACACGTGCTGATAGCCACTCGCAGCACTGGGATAATGAAAGGTTATCAACACTGGCTTGTATTCTTGTTTGTAGATGTCATAAAAGGTGTATAAAATGTAGCGCCTTATCAAAAGCTTTGATAGCGAAGTTAAACAAATAAATGCTCTTATAGGCACTAACCGACTGCCATAAACAGCTAAATTTACATAGCGGTGCACAGCCACTGAAGTAAGTGTAGAATTGGAGGTTTGGCTTCAGTAACTGAACAGGAGGAGCAGACAAGAAGGGCCAAAAAAAGTGGACTTGACTCTTGAAAGGGGACAAATTTATTAAAAATATAGAAACCACTTTTGCTTCCCTAAAGATCCCAGTTTGAAGATTCATTCCCGTAATTGAGATCTTACCTTTTTAAAAGTTTATATTAAAAAAATTTGAAACCTGCTAAATTGCAGCCAAGCCAAGACCTGATCGTTTATAGGAGTGTAGGCTGGGAAAAAAAGCCGAGCCACAGTTAATTATGACCACTGTGTTACTAGTTTCCATTTTGAAAGCTTGGCGAAGGTGATAAATAGCTGCCTCTATCTTTACATGCTCTTGCCAGTTTCAGAAACCGGCACCCTTATGTGGAGACTGGTTTAGATTTGCATAGGATAGCTCTGGTACAAACAGGAAAACGAGATCCGTCCGCCCTGCCCCTCTCCTCCCCCACTCTGATACCAGACGATTTTCCACCGGCAGAGGAGGGGACGGGGCCTGAAACAACGCGGCAGTGTAAATCATTATAGCAGTAATGAACAAACCAGGCATAAAGGCTCCACACACTCATGCTTTTCTCTGGCTTTTGACATTCCAATAGAAAACATGTTGGCGAGTGTTGAGAAATGACGCTGTAATCTGAGCTCAAACAAACTTAGTTTGTATTGGCCCAGAAAATGGTCACTCCCTAAAGTTTTTGTATGGTTGTAAGACCATATTTAAAATGTACTGGTGATATTTGCTCAAGTCTTTTGAAACTACACCTTTAAAATATGGTTCAAGCTCTCGTCAGTTAAACCGATGTACAGCTTACACATCTGTATAAATGAGATGTGAGAACATAAGGATCCTTTTGAAGCTTAAAAGAACTCTCTTTACTCTCTTCGCGTGTTATTTTCAACTTCTTCAACCATTTAGGAATCTTTAGGGAACATATGTAAGAGCCTACGAGATCAAGTCACCAAAACAAAAACATTACGAGAGCTATAAGCCACACCAGGGAACAAGACTATATCATCAATGTCTTGAAACTGACTGTGAAGCTCAAGCACTGGGTCCGTTCTTACTACAATGGACTTCGTGGCTCTACTTCTTTGCATAAATGTGCTGTTTGAGCCTGAAGGGAGTGAAGCAGATTTCACTTTTTCAGACCGGACTAAAGGAGATGGAAGATTAAAAAAAAAACTAACAAAAAAAAAACCACATTGTGATACTAAACAAATAAAATGAAACTGACATGTCTGGAGCCAGCTGTGGTTAAGTTTATATGAATACCACTTTAAAACCAAAGAAGGGAGTTCCAAAGTGTTTCAGTTTCATTGGAAAGCTCAAAGACTCACACTCACACTCAGGTTCCCACACTAAGGGCCGCACCCTAAGGCCATCACCTAATCGGGAGCCCTCAGGCTCACGTAACACATTTGTGCACGTTAAAATGCCAATATCTGAAACTTCCCACTGCTTCGTTTTTAGCATCTTGAATATAAAAGCATTCCTTTAATATCAGCAATGCTGGTCTTTTGTGGTCTTCTGATATTAGCAATGTTAAGATTTTGGCGGGTTTGTCTTCAGTTATGCCTTTAACCTGGTGTTCAGTTTAGGGGAGCTGGGCCAGCAGCAACCACAACACACTTATTTTTAATCAGCTAAATCTATATGGAAGAATATTAACAGACTCCAGCCTACACTAGAAGTGAGTTATGTTCCTGGCTTGGCACAGCAGTGGGCACGAAAATGGCCCATCATTATCAGCACAGTGTGAGGTGGTGATTTTTTTTTTTTTTAATCACCCATCAGAAAGCCACTCCACATTCATGTCTCTGAGAGCAGGAGCGCACACTCAGTTTCTGCTGTATCTCCAAACAGATAACCGGTTTAACCAGCTTCTGTTTGAATGATACCACCGTGATCTAGGTGCAGCACATCATGCTCGCCCATTGTGTACCGTCTCCCACAATATCGGCCACTTTTAGAGGACGCACCTTTTTCTTGGTTTTACAATCTGTATTCTCTTAATTCATGCTCTATTAAATTGATCAATGTTGTATAATGGAAGTTGTCCATAATAACTGCCTCAAATCCACTTTTACACCACACTTTATAGATTGTCTACACTGTCTTTTTTACTGCCCATTTTCTTTATAGTCTTTATGGATTAGTTACATTCACTATGGCTGGCCTGGCACCAGTGCCTGATTTGATTATGTACATGAATTAAGTGTATTACAGCCTCACTGTTTCTCCCAATAGAACGATAATAACTGTGCTAGTGGAACATTTATCATTTAGGGAGAAAATGATGGACACATTCGAATCAACAAGGTAAGTTGCATTTACTCACCATCAAGTTGAAGCATGGAATCGTAGATCTTGCACTGCATCTGGCCTGTGCTCTGGAAGGCGCAGGACATCCAAAGACCCTGATACATGGCCACGGCTGTGATGATGTTATCTCCCACATAGGCAGACATCTTCCACTGGGGCATGATGGTGCCCGCAATGAGCCCCACTACACCCAGCAGGGCGAGGACATAGCCCATAAGCTGCACCCCTCTATTGGCCATTTCAACCAGAAACTGCTTTAAAACACTACAAAGAAGTTAGTACTGTCCTTCTAAATCCTTTACCACACCTCACAAGCTGAAGGTGTGCTCCAAAAAAACTAAAGTAGAGAGCTCTGGTTGGTGGATCTTCTCTAATAAGAGAAAAAAGCTTCAATAATCCAGAATTTTTCACAAAATAAAAATCAGTCCTGCGTTGAAAAATGGCTAATTCCTTTGTGCAGGTGTCGATGAGGTGTGTGAAGCACCTGTTGCTCTAAGCTCCCCCTAAAAAATGGAGTGCACTGGTTGGCTGTTGAGATGGAGCGCTTAAAAAGGGGCGTTGTTTTGTTTCCCACCCGTTGTCAGGCAAGCCGAGCCTTCCTGCGCTCTGATTGGCTAGAGGTGCGAGCTTCTAGAGCTGCGATTGGCTACTGCTATGCCACACTTTATCGTGCATGGCGTTTTTATTGTTTATTTGTTTCTTTGTGGTCTGTATTTATCATTTGTATATATTTATATTTTCCTCCTATTTTTTTCTTTTTATATTGCCTTGTATAAGAAGAGCGACTGTTCAACGGCCCAGGTTACCTGATTCTGAAAACGGGTGGGAATTTAGAAAAGTAGGAAAACAAGGGGTTTAGTCAGTGGGTAGGTGTAGTTTCGTCTTTGTTGCTCCGGAAACGGGGGGGAGGGGGTTCATGACGTCACCGTTTCGAGAGGTGAGTCATGTTTCGACTCACCTGTGCTGCAGGTGAGCAAGAGATTATGCTTTGAGGTAAAACTATGGTTTCTCCAAAGATATAAATAGTAACCCTCATATTGTTTACTTTCATATATGATTCATGACTGCATGAACCAATGACATGCTTCTGTATCATGAATCCTTTTTTTTTCTTTTCTATTTCTTATAATCATGTTTAAAAATGACTATTTGTTTATCAGGTACATGTGTCACATGCTCAGAGTTCACAATTTATAAAGAAATAATGACAGTTTGCAGATGGAACATTAAGAGCAATGATGAGTTAGTCTCACGTGTAATTTGTCCTGGGCTTCAGTTGGTAGAAAACAAAAAAAATCCCCTGATTTTCTTTAACCATCTCTTTATAAGCTCTTCAGTGAGAAGTGCTGAAAACGTTTTTGGTCACAGAACTGAGGTCAAGACATGGAGACCTGCTCATTTGCTTTGTTTCTACTTTCATAAATCAGCCTCTTGCACTTTTTGGATGTTTAGTTTAACCTTTAAAATCTATAAAGAGTTGTCTTTAACCATCAATGTACAAAATAAAGCTGTATGTTTACATGCATTGTGTTTAATTGATTGTTAAAAATGACTGAAAACAATCACTTTAATGTATCATACACCACATTACTGTATGATAGAAGAAATTTAAGGAGCATTTTTAAGGACTACAACCCCTTACCCACCCCACTCTGTTCTATCTGGCTACACCGTATTTCACTTTATTCTAAAAGTAATCTTGACTAAAGTACACCAAAGATCTTCGGTCATGAATGGACAGGGCTAACTGGCTCTGAGCAGAATAAGAGCAAGTCTATGTTCTTCTTTTTGTGACGTCACAAAACTAAGGGTTAGTTTCCATCTATTGACTTAATGGACAGACAAGTGGATGGTTCGTTTTGTAATTTTAGTAGAGTTTACGTACCTCGTCCATGTTTTTTGTTTTGAGAAAAGCAAAGAAATCCTCTTTTTTTCCATCAGATCTGCCCTTTAAAGTGAAGATGTAAAACAATATATTGATTTAAAGGGCCAATATCCTACATTTTTCTAAATATTTTTTCCCCCTGAGGTCCAGGGTTGACGTTTTGTAGGTGTTTACGTACCACAAAACTAATTAATCCTAACTCATCTCTACATGACCGTTTTCCAACCTCTCTTGTCAGCCCTGTTTTAGAGTATTGAAGTCTTCTTTCCTGATGTCTTCTTGTTGTAAAGTTTTTCTGTATCCTTCACTATCCTTAAAGTCAGTATGACTTGATTAAATCCAGTTGAATGGCTCATTAACACATTTTAGGTCCAATAACTTTTATATATATATATTATATTATTTATTTATTTTGACACTGGGTGTTCCAAGAGGATGAATTCTTTTGTTCATTCTTTCTTTGTCCAACCATTTTCTCTTTGAAGGTTCTCCTGTGGGTTAGACCCCCTCTCTAAGACCACAAAGCCCTCTTTGTGCCTGCGACTGGCTGACCAGACCAACAGAAGTCATTTCAGCTCAAACAGGGCAGCAGATGCCTTCAGGTATTTAGTGTCACTCAAAGTTCCCCTGAAATATCCAGCAGATCCACTTCCTGTTTCATTTCTTAACCCCCAAGGCTCCGTCGCCTCCCACAACTGTGCTAGAATTTCAACCCTTGGCACTCCCAGGTGGACGAGTCTCAAATTCAGTTCTGACCAGTTTAATCTGTAAACAAAGTCACCCAGAGTGGTTTGTTGTGAAAGGCTCCGTTCTAGAGAAATTTACCAGGTCAGAACTGTTCGCAGTGGAGGTGAATGGAACCAGACGTCTGCTTCCAAATGCTCCTCACAGAAAGTTTTTACATGAGATCACTATGAAGACGCTGTCTGATGCCTGAGATGTTGTTCTACCATAGTCTTGAGAAGCTTTTGGTCTAAAACTAAATCCATTCATTTTGGAGGTATGCATGCAGGAATTTGTGGGACAAAATAGTCCTCAAAGAAAACCGATTTTTCACAAAATTTCCAATTCACGCCAAACCAACTCTGAACGACTTGTTCAGTCATTTTGTAACTTCACAACTGAATGTGTGTTAATTTACAAAGTAATGTCATGACGATGCCTGTCTCCAGGCAGTGAAAGGAGGCACAGACGCAGACTTCCATTTTCTGTAACTCTTTATTTTGAAAAAACAAAAAGGCACAAGAGCCAAAACCCAAATCAACCCACTAGAGACAAGAGTACCTCACGTAGGTAGTATGATGGTGGACCGACAACTAAGGTCCTTTCAAACAGAACTAAAATTGCCAAACCCAAAAACATTCACTAATGAAAACAAAACATCGCTTAAACAAAACCTCGGGTCAACTGAAACTAATGATACATCTAACTGAAAGCCGATATGCCAAACCATGTCAAAATAAAAGACCTAAGTACAAACAGAAAAGGAGCGGCCTCTATCGGCTGCCAACCGTGACAAGTACTTAAATTAAAGAATTTCTATATAGAAATTATAAGATAAGATAAGAAAGAACTTTATTTATCCCGAGGGAAATTCTTTTGTCATAAACATGCTCAATGCAGCAAAAGGAACAAG
>JBBJLS010071991.1:0-10691 GCA_037577275.1 Bryconaethiops microstoma
TTTGTGTCTGTAGATGAAATATTGTGGGCACTTGCATTTACACTATATGGCCAAAAGTACACACATGTACATGTAAATAGACTCATGTGTGTGAACTTGTTAGACCTCCCCACAAAACCAGTGTCATTAATACTGCCCCTTACCACCACCACTCTGCCCTCTTTTACAGCCTCCACTCTTATGAGAAGACTTTTCACAATATTCTGGTATGTGTCTGGTGGAATTTGTGCCCATTCAGTGAGATGTTGTTGGATAAGAAGGCCTGGCTTGCAATCGACATTCCAATTTTTCCCAAAGGTATTCAGCTGAGGTCAGGGCTCTGTGTGGGCCACTGCAGTTCCTCCTCATCAAACTCATCAAACCATGTCTTTATGTACATCGCTTTGCACACAGGGGCACAGTCATTCTGAAACAAGAAAGGCCATTATCCATACGGTTGCCATAAAGCTGGATGCATATAATTTCTGAAAAGCCTTTTTGTGCTGAAACATTAACAATCACCCTTCACTGTAGCTAAGAGGCCGAATTCAAACCCTTAAAAACAGACCAGTATCTTTCCTCCACCTACCTCCACTGCTGGCACAATGTACCCTGGTATGTAGGTTTTTTGGCATTCACCAAACCCAGATTTGTCCATCAGAATGTCAGACAGTGAGGCATTACTCGTCAATGCAGAGAACAAGTATCCAGAGTCCACTACTCCAGTACACCACTCCAGACTACATTTGGCATTGTGCATATTGATCTTAGTCTTGTGTATTATTGCTCATGCATGGAAACCCATTTGTTGAAGCTCCTAATGCACCGTCCATGTACTGATGTTGCTTCCAGTGACAGTTTGAAACTTCAGTTCTTCAGTATGACCCATCTTGCTGCCCAGGTTTGTCTGTGGAGAAAACATGGCTGTGCTATATTTTTAATGACCTGTGTAGCTAAAACACATGAAACCAATAATTAGGAAGGATGTCCACATACTTTTGGCCATATAGTGTGCATGCCAGGTTTCATGTTCAGCTCTAATCACACAATATTTGCTCCATACTCTGTGTATGATGGACAGATCCAAGTCCACATTCTTTTCCCAAAGGAATGTGAATTCCTAGGCACAAAAAACATTGGAAATTTGTTTGCTTGGTAGATACATATACAGAAGACATATTATTTGAATTATTTTCTTTTAGGTTCTGACACATTCCAAGCTTCTCTTGCATTACAGACAAGTGTTTGGCTTGACGGCTCTCCCTGTCATATGAAGCTACTCAAAAACCATCTGTGGTTGGCACTTCATTCAAATGGAAAACTCAAACCACAACAGCTGGTAGTTATTTTGGAACCTATCAGTAAAAGTGGTTTGAGGTTTTACAGAAAAAATCTGAAGTATCTGCAGCATTTGCCAGGCCTGTTTGTTAGTCCAGAGGCAATAAAAAAGTTTTATTTTCACACGTACATGCAGGCCTGTTGAAAATGTAACTAATAGTATTTGTCCCATAACTACTCACACTGAAAAATATTGATTATCACTGATATGCCAGCAGCCCTTTTCGCTGTGTGAACATTTAATAATGAATGGGTCAATAAGAATGGTCCAAAATTAATCAAGAAGGTTTGTTTTCATATGAAATCATTTCAGAGATATGAGATTTCGATACGAGAGCTGCTACAGCAAATAAACCAACTCAGATTAGCCAAAGCGAATATTTTCCACAGACTTCGTGAAACTCATAAGTGGAAAAAGCTGTTTAATGTTCATATATTTCAGCATGAAGAAATTGTTACTGACGTATATTCGGATCTGTATTTGTCCCAGATATGCATTTGGTTTATGGTTTTTACACGGTTTACAGAAACAGTTCGGATAATCGCGACACTGGGTTTTACCCTGCGTGGTGTCAGAGCAGAGAAAGCGCCTGTGAAGTCCACTGTGGTTCCCCAGACACTGTGTAATAACTGTCCTTTTGAAAGAGTCAGTGAAACTGCCTGTCAAGCAAAACTACTAAAATGAGCATGTGAAACTCAATCAAAATGGTGGCGAGACTCCTACTACGGCTCATGTGTTTTGGGAAAGTATGATGCATCTGAACTGGTGCTGCTCACCCACCTTCCTGCTTCTTTCACAGGAAAACAGCAGCCAGTTTCCAGTCGGGGGCAGAAACCCCTCCCTTGCTTAGCAACACGTGTTGCTACTGTAGAAACCAACAACAACACGCAGATTCACACTGAACTCCAAGAGCCTGTGCCTGTTCTTTTACCTACTGTCTAGACAGGCCCAAAATCACAGCAGGGTCTTGTGGAAAAAGCCATAAAATGGCACAACATTGTCATTTCTTTTGTGACACTGACATTCAGTGATATCCTGCTATCGATATCAATGCTTTTTTGTTTCTTTATAAAGTGCTAAGCATGTAAATGAGCTCTTTTAATTGATTTACGATGTTTTAAAATGTATGCATTTATATTTATTCATTTATACTATGCTAACTTTAGCCTTAGTCTAAAATGGGAGAGTCTCATGTTTAAAGTGGAAATAGAAATAAATAAATTAAGCTTAAAATCTGCTAGGAGATGAGACAGACAAATCAAAAGAAACCCAACACCCTCTAAAATTTTGACAAACTATGTCTTGTGTAAGGCTTCATGGCAGGACAAGTGAATATTCTGGGCCAAAATAACATGCTTATGTTTTCCACAGATTGTTCCGCCCTAACACTGACAGATCAAATGTGAGCAAGATTGAAGTGAAGAAAACACAGTTTATAATACAAAACTAGATGCTCTTATGTCAGCTTTACTGTGGCTGTTGTGTGACATCCTATACTTTATGTAGCAATACACAAACATTTCTGTGATAATTCAGGCTGGATTTGTTAAGAATCTCTGATACTTAATGTTTGATTAATGACATTTTCTACTGGTATTTTCCAAATTCAATTGTATTGCTGTGCATGAATCACATCGGAACAATTGCTTTTGCGTTGCTATTTTTGGAAATAATTATGGGAACACATTCTATTAATGTGTATTTTGTCCAGTGTACTAACACTGGGGTACTGGATCAAAGCCATCTCTAATGATAATGTTTCATGGACAATCAACCAGCATTCATGTCAACATTCCTTTCATGAAAGTAACGAGAATTGACTATACGGATCCATTTTCATCTTCTCTATTCCACAGCGAAAATTACATTTCACAAAAGCATGCAGAGAAAACACACACACACACACACACACACACACACACACATACACACACACAAATACACAGAAGAGCTCTTATAAACCAGCATGAGCACATGAGGCCAGCTGTGGAGAATCACAGCCTCTGCCCCAGAGCACGGCAGGTCACCACAGTTCACACAGAGTACTGAGGAGGTCACTGTATTAACCTGTTTCCTGAAAGCATCTTAAAGACACTTTCAAGACCAAAAGTACAACAGACCACAGTCAGATGGAAGAGCTTAGTTTAGGATAATAAATTAATGAAAGCACTGCTCTTTAAACTTGGGGAGAATCATAAACCCAGCATAGGATGATTTAACACAAAAACGACCATTAGAACCATTTGGATTAATGTCTGGGAACGGTATAACTGTTAGCAGCAGAGACCACTAGTTTCTAATCGAACCATCAAAAGCTTACAGAATGAGTCACAGGTCACCTGTTAAACCATTAATATTCTGAGTGCATAATATCCACCCTCAGACCTTTAATGACCATTAGACGTTACTGATAAACCACCAGGAACCAGAAGGAACTTCTAATGGCTTCCAGTAGGATGATGAAGCTCTTTCCTTGGAAACGGACTATGATCTATGAGGTCAAATATTAAATGCAGTCAGTTTTCCCCAAATGCTCAAATGCAGTCTATCAGCAAAAAGAGATGTTTTCGGTGAGCATCAGGCTACACTGTACTGTCATGTGTACTGTGTTATTAAATACACATAGTAACATTATCATAGACACTTTGAAATGCTGCCACTGCAATCTGATCAAACAAGCTGCAGAAACAGTAGAGATTTCTTTTCACACTCTGGCAACATGATACGTTCTCACTTTGTCAGACTACTGTTCAGCTAACAAACTAATCCACTAGCATTCACTCTCATGTTCAATTTATTTACTAAATGATTCACTTTAAAGCTGGATCATACAAAGTAAAAAAAAAAAACGAAATGTAGGTCAACTAAATGTCTGTCACAAGCTTCATTGTCACACAATAACGCTATTTTAAGTTTTAAGTCTTCAGTTAAACATTCAAAGTTTTTGTCTTCTTTAATTGTTAGTGTGATCGATGTGAATGCATGTCCATGCTGGTCAAAGTATATCGGATCAGCAAGTGGAGCTGGAGTTTTAGGTTTGCTATTGCATTTTCTGTCATATTTAAAAAGTTCCAAGCTTCATCGTCACTGGCGTTTTTGCTAAAATGAGCTATTAATAAAGTTTATTGTGGTTTCCACATTAAGTACAGTGCAGGATGGCTCAATACATGTGGCAGTATTGTGTCCGTGCTGCATCTTATTTTGAAGCAGCTTCACAACTCTTGGTCACAGTTCAGTGCTCTGTGCATGTTTTCCATTTTTATTTTACTGTAGGTTTTGCATTACTATAAGCTTCCATCGTGGTTACCCACATTAGCCTTGTAGCTTCAGTACAAAACTAAAGAAGTAAACTTTAGACACCAAACATGCTTTGGCACATGAACAAAAAGAGAAAAAGATACATTTGGGTGAATTTTGTTATGTGGAAAATATGTAAATATAATCACATGGTACATGGTGTATATATTAAAATAGGGTAAAAATGTGGAAACCCCTTCTGTAAGTGAATATATACAAACTTTTAACTGGTACGGTATGTTCAGCACAATGATTCTTAGTCCTGTTATTGTGACCCCACCGTTCTTCATGAGTTTTGCTGTGAGCTGCTGTTTTAGGAGAAAATGCAGTAATCACTGTTTTGACAGAATGGGACGTCCTGTGAAGTGTGCATATCAAAAATGATTTCCCCTCTTCATTATTACATGAACACCACAGCCCTGAGTGTATTTTAGTTATCAACATGAAAGTGATTACTAGGAATTCTGAACAAATATAGACCAACCTACTGCAATAGCGAAAGCACATATTCACGCTTATACGTACTTACCATCTTTACGCAGAACACACTTCCACAGACAGACACACAGACAGATGACCAGCAGAAAGGCCACTGCGGTCACAGAGATCAAAATGGCCAGGGCTGTTCCAACTAAAATGAGAAAAGAAAGAAAAAGAGAGAATGTGTGTTCAATTATTTGATGTCATTTAAAACAGAAAATGTCCAGTATTATACTAACTTACACCACTTACATTACAGAGGCTTACAACAGTCAACTTCAGATTCATTTAGCTGACAGTTACATTAGAGTCAGTTACATTATTTATTGGAGGAAAATATATTAACACCACGCAAACTTTTACAGGAGGTTGTATATGCAGTTCCATATTTTCAGAATTGTTTGTCTTCCTGGTATTCCTGGTATTGTCTTCTTTGAGTTTCGGGGTGGACAGATTATGTGGTCTGTGCTCGGCTGTTGTGACCACAAATGCATTCACACAAATACAAGTGCAAGTATAGGCCCTGTGTTCACACATTAATGCTACTTTAAGTGACGTCTCTTCAGTTAAACGTTCAAAATCTTTGTCTTCTTTAACTGTTAGTGTAATCGAAGTGGATGCATGTCCATGCTGGTCAAAGTATATCGGATCAGCAAGTGGAGCCGGAGTTTTATGCTTGTTATTGCATTTTCTATTTAAAAAGTTTCATGTTGTCTTTACTGTTACTTGTATGCTTTCAAAAAAACAGAAAAAAAACACTTTGGCATCTTTGCCATTTGAGAAAGGACCTGTTGTCTGTGATGTCTCCTGTAGGGCTGCAGGGCTGCAGGCAATTACAAAACTGAGATACGCTTTAGGTCAAGTCACTTCCAGGCTTTATATTGTTTGTTTAAAAAAACAAAAACAGTATATTTTTGTCTTTAATATTTCATTTTTATTCGTTATTTTTTTGGAACTATTCTCATTTTGTTTGCCATGATGTGCGTTTTACATTAAATTTTAAGTAACTCCACGAACAAAGTCTGATAAAGCCTGCATTCCAAGCGGTCCTTCTAAAAGTCTGCAGAAAGTCAACACCATCCCACTCGATTGGCAGAATTAGTGAGCTCTAGAACCCTGTGACCTTTTTTGGTAACGTGCATGTTAACTCTGCATGTCTACAAGTCCAGAGAAGACCAGAATTTAGATCGGGCAACAGACACTGTTTGTCTCAGGTTTAAAGGGCCAGTGCCAAAAAAAGGCTCTGCAGGACCGGCATGCTGTTGAGGATTAGCTGTTAATGCCTCTTTTCTGTCCACCCCTCTCCTGCATGTGAGAACCTCTTCGAATTGGCCTTAAGGACGCCAGATGATTTTCCCTCCTTTATTTTTTCTGGGTTTAGGTCTGAGAGTGTGAGCCAGGAAAAATATGCAGAGTGTTTGAATCTCCGAGACACCAGACCTGAGCCCTGTCCACACAGAAAACACCTCTGAGCTCTGGGACACGGTCTACAAACATGTAATTAGGAAGTTATGAGGAAATCAAAAACTGCAAATCGTACATTTATGACTGGAGAGCTAGGTGCTAGGATGACCCCGCACCACAACTCCAACCTCCAACTTTCATTCTGAAGCCGATCACGCTTTCTTTTATTTTGCAAATAACAGTATGTCAAAAGTACTAGAAACCACACAAACAAGTCTATTTGAGATTACTTAACAACTGAACATGGTTTGAGGTGAGCGAGTTATGATTTAGTCATGCATTTCTCGCCATGATAATCATGTTAGCTACACTCACACAAAAATCTGTGCAACAATCTGCTGCTACTCAGATGTGCAGTTTATTATGTGCATTTGTTCATTATGTGTAATAACCTTCTTTTGTGCAATATCACTACTCATGTCACTGTGATGTGTAATAATTATGAAAATACTTCAGCAGTAATGTTATTTATTTATCTGTAGCATTTATATCTTACTGACAAGAGCATTTTGTGTACAGAGCATAATGTCTTTAATACTTAGCATTTTTGAGTCTTTCTGGAGTATTTCACTGTGACTTTTATTCTGATTTATATTACATATTATATTGCTTTTGTCTTTTGTCTACAAAAAAGGCGGATTATGAGTGAAACTGGACCATGCTGAAGTACTCTGGTCTTCACACTCACTCTTGGTGTTCATGGACACGGCTATGGCAGACTCCAGTCCTTTGTGGTGGACAAGGCACTTGACGGACACGTCCTTCAGGAGTCCAGCCTGTACTGTCAGGGTGCTGATGACCAGCGTGGTGCCGTCGTCCTGCGGTATGGCTGTGGTAACAGGTGGCCCCATGGTCCTGTTGTCACCCTCCACGTTCCAGACGATTTCGGCTTTTGGACGCGCCACGGCTGTGCAGTTCGCCTCGATCACACCAGGAGACGTGGGTTTGTAGCTCACTTGAGGCTTGGGAAGAACTAGGGAGGGGAGAAGAATGCAACACACAAACCACATGAACATAGCAGGGCTGAGATAGCTTAAAGGTATGGTTTGGCCAAAAATCCATATTCCCCAAATGTGCTTGTTTGGTTCTGCGCTGGAGCTAATGCAGCTAAAAAGTAATGGAAGCTTATAGTAAGCCATTAAAGTTGTGCACACTGATTGCCTACATTATCACATACTTACCACAAACTGTTTTGAGTTGTTAAGCAATCTTAGACAGACTTGTTGACAGTGTTGCTAATGCTGTGACATACTTTTGACATACTTCATTTGTCCATTTTCATTGATGCTGCAGTACTCAAGTCTGGCCTCAGACTCAGGTTCAGACTCAAAGCTTTGTGTCTGTGGTCTTGAACTAGAGTAACCAGATTTGAGCCTGAGCACGTCCTCTTTTCCCCGGACATGTCCTCTTTTTGAGACCTGGAAATTGCGTCCGGTCGGGGTTTTAGAATTGTGCGGGATTTTGAGCTGCCTAGACATTCGTCACATCATGGGCATCTCTCATAAACTAGTTACTATCCTACACGCCTACTCACTTCCACTTACACTGTGGATCTGAGAGATAAATGAGCGAGGGGGGAGGGGGGTTATACAAATGTGTCAATGTGTATTTTTTCGTAAATTGTCAATGAATTTACAACAAACGGCGTTTAGACATTTTGGACTGCAGATATGCTCACTTTTATTTCTGCCACAGCGAAGTCGGGCTGAATGAGTCCAACGAAACGACTTTAGTTAAAATAAATAATCTGGCCTAATTTGATCCTACAGTGATGTTCCACTGCACAAGCTTTTTTAATTATTATGTAACAGTGAAAATGATCTTACAATAGAGAATACACTGTTTCTCAACACATAAGTCTCGAAGAGAATTCTTTTTTGTCTATCTCAGTCTTAACTCTCCCATTTGGATTTGACTTTGGAATCTCTCTTGATTTGGATTTGACTAATCCTGAACTTGGACTTGTCTTGGACTTGTTGCTCTTCAGCACAGTAGTGTCAGAAGCCACATAACTCAACATGTTTGAACAATTTGGCACAGCTTGAGTCAGATTATGTAGTTGTAACAATGCTAATTTTATTACAAATTTCCATTATTTGTTAGCTACAGTAGTCTCATGGTTGAAGTGCAACACTTAAGAGGCAAACTTCAGACACCAAGCATGTCTTGGCTGATCAGCTACATTTGGGATAAGGGGAACGTTGCGTGAATTTGATTTGCTGGCAGAAGCAGAAATATTTATGAGGAAAACTGAATAAGTGACACTGCGAGAGGGCGTATTCTTGGGAAGAATGCCTGGTATGAACGCCTCATGCATTTGTTCTGGCTTTTCAAAGTCCCACGATACATCAGACGGCCTGCCCTACATTAACTGAATCTGGGGAGAAAGGCTGTTTTTACATAAATGATTAATATTTGTGTTGGCTAGAGCAGACAGGGCTGGGTTTGGAAACCTACACCACTTGTTACTTTTTACAGAGAATGAGCACTAAGACACACACACACACACACACACATACACACACACTTGACAGTGTACCCAGTCAAACTGTCCCTTTTATTGATTTAGTTTCGTTTAAATATGTAAACGAGCCAACAGATAGGTTTTTTCAAACTTTAGTGCTAAATTTCTAGCTATTGGAAAAAAATATAAAATAACACTTGCTATAAGTCTTTCTAGTTAAATTCAGTAAATCAACAGTCATTTTAAAAGTAAAGCAGAACTTCTACATAATGTGTAATTAGATCAAACCTTTGCATACTACTTTATCTCCTGAGACAATCTGCGATAGGATCAGGATGAGGGTCAGGTGTGGTTATTCGAATACAGTGTAACACCGTGCCCTGTTTTGTCTTGGTTTCATGGGACTTCTATTTTGACAAGCCTGAGTTCCCCCTTTCTTTAATCCCTTTGGTTTGTCCCATGACCCCCATTTGTTTCACCTGGCCCTTGTTTCTTCGACTCTATTTAAGCCACCTTTAAGAGGTGATAGATGTCTGTCCACCCTCATAACTATCCTCTTCTGTTTCCCTTGATTATTCTCTCATGATTCCGTCTTCTGTTCTGGTTGTGTTTGACTGTTTGTATCTCCTTTTGTGTTCTGGTTTTTAGTTATGTTTGGCTTGTGCTCCTGTGTATTGAAGGTCCCTGTGTTTTGTTGAAGTCTGCTACTCCCTGGGTCTAGTGTGTCTGGTTCATGCCGGCCCTTACTTATGCAGCCTGCACTTATTGTTTATGGGTGTGTCCTTGTCGACTGCCTTGAGCCGTGAGTGTATGTGGTGTGTGACCCTCTCTTGTCAGGAGGGTGAGGCCTGTCCTCAAGACGAGTCCTGGTCAAATGTCTTGAGTGCTGTGTGTGGCTGTGGGGCCTCTTTATTAAGTGGGTAATGGGTCCTCTTGTGAGATGTGATGGTCTATGGTTCTCTCTCATCAGGAGTGTGTGGCCTGCCCACACTGAGTTCCATGGTAAGCTCTTGATTGGTGTCGTACATGGTTGCAGGGCCTTCTTGCTAATGTGTGATGGGACCCTCCTGAAAGATTTAATGTCTTGTCCATCAGTGAGCTCATGGGCCCCTGTGAGGATGTTCAGTTGGCCCTTGGTCCTGGGACAGCCTCACCAATGTGGACGATGTACAAATCCTTGCGTTCATACGTGTGAGTTCTCTGTGAGGGTCCTAGCCTGTTTGATGCTGATCTGAATCCTTGTAGCACAAGCTACTGCCCCCATATCCTTTGCTGCCTATCCCCCCCCCACTCCAAATTAACCTGGTTTCACAGCTCCTCTAAATGCATTCCATTCTCTACATCCATGTGACCATATGGACATTGGACCATTGTATTTACATAATCAGTTGTCTGAATAATGTAAATGAGTTTTTGAAATAAAATGCACCTCTTCAGGGGAAAATCAGAATGCACAATGAGGCCAAATATTGTGGGTGTGGTGGGATGTTTGTCTAGTGGGATGTTGGTCTGGTGTGGTTTTGAATAAAAAATGCGAAAATCACAAATCAGCAGAGTTGAGAGAGAGCGAGAGAGAGCGGGAGAGAGAGAGAGTGTGGGGGGGGGCGAAAGGAATGGGAGAGATTTATAAGGTTAGTGTTGGTTAGCACAAGCCTGCATGCTGAAATA
>JBBJLS010071992.1:0-10691 GCA_037577275.1 Bryconaethiops microstoma
TGTGTGTGTGTGTGTGTGTGTGTGTGTGTGTGTGTGTGTGTGTGTGTATGTATGTATGTGTGTATGTGTGTATGTGTATTTGTGTGTGTGTGCACCATCTTGGGGGTCGATAATCTCTACAGTTGCGGTTCTCGGCTGCTCTAGTAACGTCATAACTGACTCAGAGAGAACGATCCGGAAGGTTTCGGATGACTCGTACAGCTGGTCGTCGAGGATACGCAGCCGCCACGTGGCCCAGGCCTGACCAGGGTTAAACTGGACCTGCCGTTGGGCATTGCCATGGAAATCATGGCCATGTATGGCAGTGCCATCTACTGTAGAGATAGCTGTGAGGGATACACACACACATAAATAAATATATATGTATGGCACTTCATTATTCAGAATGTCTTTACTAATGTCTTCATTTGAGACATTGCTGTAAAATCAAAACATTATTTTGAGGAAAAAGAATATCCATCAGAATCAGCTTGATTATGGATTTGGAACTGTATGCTAATGTATTACTAGTAGGACTTTTGCGTAACTAGGGTATAGGACCAGTCCGGGTAGACTGAATGGACATCTACTCACTAACAAATGAGGTTTCTTCCAGGGATCCTCTCCGTTTCAGAGTAACCTCCAACACCCGGCTTTCTTCTTCTACATGGTAAACCTTTCTCTCAATGGACACCCAGCACCAACGGAGCAGGAACGGCTGTGGACCAGCACAGTTTCCCTCTAAACAAGGGTCAGCATGTTAGTTGCAGGATGGGACTAAACACGGCAGGACAGGAGGAGAATGGGTGACCACTGCTCTAATGAATAAGGAAGTAGTTCATTTGTCTTTGGCATCGCTTAACTAATCAGTCTGGGGTTCACAGTTAGACCCCAATTACAAAGACACACACTCCCTGCAAACACAGCTGGCTTCATTGTAAAGAACCTGCAGTTCTCACTTAGGTGTTAGTGTTGATGAAAATTTGAGAAGAGCACTGTCAAGCATAAACATTCCAAAACTGACCGGAAACACTAACAGCCTGTTACAGATGCTGCATGCAAGCCTGCCTAAAGGACAAACTCACGCCAAGTAAATTCACTGAAGAAATGGTCAACAGATGTACACCTTGGTAGGATGGCTAATTAGCACAGTAACTGTATGAAAAGGTCATTAATGTCCATGTAATGTTGAAGGTCTGAGATCTTAGGCCCATTTCCTTCATTTAATTAGCTTTTGGATTTGACACAAATGGGCAAAAACATACATCTGGACTTTGTGGTTCTTACCTTTGTTCTCCACAGTAAAGGAAAATTCATCAGCAGTTGCATTGACTCCATCAAAAAGCATGTAACTGATCTTCATTTCATCGATATCAGCTACAGAAAGTTACAAAGAGATGTTTGTTAAGAATAAAAGACAAGGTAGAGAAGTTAAAGCGATTACATGAGATTACTATTAAAGATGAATGGATCATTTTTAATATATTGTGTTAATTTGCATTTCCACTCTGGCTAGAATAATTAAGTGAGAATAGCAGGCATGTCGCTTTTACCTTGAGTGAATGTACTGGTAATGTTCAGCACAGTGTGCCTGATGAACCCATATCTTGGAGGTTCTATCAACCTGTATATCAGATCCACACTCAGAACATCATTCCCTTGCCTCCTTTCAGTAGCTTTGAGATGCTTATTGGTGAACCTGAAGCCCGGCTGTCCAGCATACAGCAAAGTGAGAGACAGGGCTGGACGGTTAACCGCTATTCTTGGAGTCCCTTGTTCTTCCAGAAGAATCTGGATCTTCAGAACCTGAGGATTCACGGTTTCAAATTCAGTGTCAGGGAACACATAGAATCCTGTGTGGGTTCCGTCAGTGACTGTGAATGCGATGGTTTCCTCACCATGATTCGTGCCGTCGTGCTTGAAGGTAATGAGGTTCTGGCTCAGGTCCTCCTTGGTGAATGTGGTAATGGTGTGTGTCCTGTTGTAAAGTATTTTACCATGTACGGGGTCTTGTGTGATGATGAAATGTAGAAGGTGGCTGGGCGTGTCCTGATCCTCCACATCAAGCTCAAAAGGCGTGATGAGTCGCTCTTTGCCTTGTCCCAGGACAAGTGTATGAATACTCAACACTGGGGGCTTATTGTCCACATCCATAATGGATACACGGAATGTACGAAACACTACGTTTCTACCATCAGTGACCTGGAATTCAAAGCTGTCCAGTCGTGCCTCCTCCAGGGAGGTGTGGATGTAGCGAATCTTACTCCCAGCTAGCTGGAGCTGGGTGAAGGAAGAAACGGAAATACCTGGATCGTCTGAACACTCAAGGCGTCCCCGCGAGGGAGGTCGTGTAATGGTGAAGCGCAGGCGCTCGTCAGGGCTGTTCAGGTCCGATGTACTGAGGATATCTGTTGTGAGGATCACTGAACCTCCTTCAGGCAGTGCCACACCTTTGTTTATCACTACTGGGAACACCTTATCCAGCGCTCCAATTGTGATGTGGAAGTATCTGTCCACTAGAGTGTTAATGCCATCAGTCACATCAAATTTGATCAGGTCTCGAATGCCTCCCTGGCCTGTGTGAACATACTGAATAAGTACTTTATCAATGTCATCCTGCGTGAAGTTCATTCCAATGGTCAAATTGACAATTATATTCTGGGATTTCCAGAAGTGCTGCAAGAAGCCCTGAGCTGGACCCTGCCTAACAATAAAGGTGAGATTTAAATCCAGCGAATCGAGGTCTGTAGCCTTCAAAAATCTGTTTGTGATGAATTTAGTCTCCCCAATCTCAATCTCCAGACCATTGTTCACAGACAACCTTGGTGTCTCATCATCCACAGGCAGAATCAAAACCAGGATTTGCTTTTCAACTACATGCTTCCCATCGGTCAGTCTCACCGTGAAAGTGTCATTTGTCGTCTCTGACCCATCATGCTCATACATGATTGTCGAGCTTCTCTGTATTTGCTGCAGTGTGAATTTAATAATCACCTCTGTACTAGTTGGTAGATGCTGGACAACCTTACCATGTGCAGGACCAGAAACTATCTCAAATTCCAAAATGTCTTTGGGAATGTCAACATCTTCCGCATTCAGAATGGGAATGTCAATTGTCAAACTCATTCCTTCACTTATCACAAACTCCCGAGAGAATACGACGGGTTCTTCATCATTTGCTGGACTGATAACAATAGGGAAGATATGTTGATCAGACAGGTTGGTTCCATCTGTGCACTGAAAGGTAAACCTATCCTCGACTGGCTCTGTTCCTCTGTGGACACTCTGAACATAATGAATTTGTCCAAGTCGAACATTTTTTATACTGAATGCGGTAACTGCGATGCCAGCTCTTGACTTCTCATAACCAGGGGCAGGTGACACGTTTTCAATGAATCCAAAAGATGGCTGCACCCAGATTGTGCATATAATGTCATCACTTACTGTATCCAAGTCCCTAGCTTGAATGTTTTCCACTCTGATGACATTTTTACCTCCTTCATCCACAGCAAACTGCTCCCCAATATAAATGACTGGAGGATTGTTGTCTACAGGAAGAATAGAAACATAAACCCTAATCTTTTGGATCACACTACCATTCACAATCCATTTGCTGGAGACTACAAGACTAAAAGAATCATTCTTCCCAGTTGGTCCCACCTCCCCACCAGAATGCATGTACGTTACTGCACCATCTATGAAGCTGAGCAGTGTAAATACAGTGGACACTATCCCATTTGCCCTGATCACACCAAATCTTGGAGCTGATTTCACTGTAAGATGTACACTAGCGGCATCTGTTCGGTTCTCTTCAGCTTTGTTAGATGGAATCTTATCTGTGCCACTCTCAGCTACCTTCATGGTGATGTCTAATGCCCCTGAATGTAGAGTAACTGCTGGGATAACAGGGTTGACAGGGCTTACATTGATTTTGACAGTTATGGGTACATTGTGGAAGCTATCACTGACATCTACCTTAAAGTGATCCTGCAGGGATTCCCCACTTCCATTATGCACATAAACAAGCAGACCTCCTCCTATATCTTTGAGTTTAAAAATATGTCCAACTGTGAGAACATTCCCTAAACATCTGAGCACCCCACTGTTGGGTACCTGAGTTACCGTAAATGTGATGTTCTCAGAAACTGTATCCTCATCTGTTACATCCAGCACATCTTTGGTAATTATGTAGTTACTCCTACTCGCTACATTAAATCCAGTGTTCAGGATTTGTGGAGGCTTATTGTTCACAGGCTTGAGCAGGACGGTGAAGCAGCCATTGGCCAGGTTTCCAGCAGCATCTTTAACTGTAAAGGAGAACTGGATTTCTCTTGGTGTACAGCCAATTTCCTGATTAGGTGGCTTGTAAGCCACTTTGCCATAGTTGATTTGAGCTTGTGTAAATTCAGTAATTGTGGTATTTGGGTTATCTGTCAAAACAAAGTGACCCAGGAATGTGTAATTACTCAAATCTTTGTTAAAGGGCGGGTAAATGATAGCATAACAGAGGTCCTTGTCAACAGACATGAGGTCGGTGAAGTGCAGCATGTTCCTGTTGAGGACAGTAGTTTCATATTCCTGAACAATGACCTGTAGTGTGGTTCCAGGCAACAGCTCTGGAGCCAAATCATCAACAGGATAGACCTTAATATAGAAGATGTGCTCTCCTGATTGGTTTGGGGGTTCATTGTCATCTTGCACTTTGAAGGTAAACTGGTCGACTATTGTGGATGTCAAGGGGGTTCCAATGAGATGATAGAAGAGCTTTCCTTTGATGATGTCACTGAGGTACCACTCTACAGTTACTCTCTCAAACACATGGTCAGTCTCACTGAATCTCCATGAAGAAATGTCTGTAGGAGTTTGAGTTTGCCTTAGAAGCACTTGCCCCAGTGAGGAATATGGAGGAACCAGGGTGAACTTCAGATGTCTGTTTTCAGAGTCCATGTCTGTTGCACTAAGAACCGCTGGTAAAATTTGTTTCATCTCCCCCTTTATGACAACCAACCCAGTATTCACGTTCACAACTGGTGGCTCATCGTCTTGGGGGATTATTGTAATTGGGAACAAAAACTCAACTTCATTCTTCCCATCTGTCATTCGGAAAACAATATTGTCACTGCAGGTCTCACTGCCATCATGATGATACACAACCACCCCAGTGTCTAATTCATCGTGAGTGAAAAATTTGCGCTGGGAACCAAGAACTGTGAGGGTTCCATGTTGCAAACCATGGACTACAGATATCCTGACATTTGCAAGATTGTCTTCATCACTAATGCGGAGGTTCAGACTGCTTGACAAAGGTCTGGACTGGCCCTCAAATAGAAGCTGACCAGTATTCAAAGTTACAACTGGAGCCAATGTGTTCATAGGTTTTACCACAATTATAAAATAGAAGCGCTCTGAGGTCAAGCCTTCTTGATCAACAACCTCAAACTCAGCATGGAGAATTCTCTCCAAATCAGAGTCTTCTGCTGGAGGTTTGAAAGCGATTTTCAGGTCCCTCAAGTCTCTCTGGTAAAAAGAGCTAACGGCCTGGTTTGGATCGTCTGTGCTAATAATGATACCTTGTTCCGGAGGAGAGACCACGTTAAAAATCAAAGCATCTGGGTGGGATTCCAGGTCCTCGGCTGCAAGCATATCATTGGTAATGGCCATCATAACAAACTGACTAACTTCCATCATCATCAGTGAGACGAAGCTCGGTTTAGGGTGGGTGTTGGTTGCTGAACCATCTATGACCACTTTGAGCTGAAAGTGCTCCTGCTGTAGCTTTCTGTCCTGTCCGTCAAGCTTCTCAACCATGAAAGGCACAAAATCCACTTTGTGTGACCCTGAAATGGCTTTGAGTTTGTAACGAACACCAAGGTTCAGAAAAGCCTTACAGTCAACTGGTTGAGGGCTTGGAAAATAATTCAGAATTGAGCCGTACTTGGGGTAACCTCCCATCCCGATAAGGGGCGTTAGCATGCATTTTGAGGCACCTTCACCAAACGTAATTGCAAGCCCTTGAGAACTAATTGGATTACTGTAACCAATATGTTTATCTACTACTAAGGGATGGTTTAGTGTCACAAGCTTTTGTGCATTAGGGGTCATGACCACTCGCAAGGTTAGTGGGACGACAACGGTGTCCGTTGGAGTGTCGTACCTGAGCTGGAGCCTCACATGGTCCATTCCACCGCTCTGTGAGCCAAAATGCAAATATTCCACCTCACCTTTCTTGAAAGAACAAGGGAACTTCTGAGGGGAGAGCATCCCAAATCTCTGAGCTAGGGGTTCATGGTCCAGGACTGTGAAGTAACAGCGATCCCCGGGCCGAACCCTCGTAACAAGGTGATGAAAAGGGTCAATAACCACTGAGTGTCCACATGGAACTGCAATCTCATTGTTGGCTTGCAGGATGGATGCAGGATCAGGTCTCGGTCTCGGCTGATAGTGAGGTACCGAGTCCCAGAATGTGCCATTCACCCAGATGGAGCACAGAGAGATCACCCCGATAAAACTAACCTGCTGTAAAGGTATGTTGAATAGAAATAGCCGCCAATGTAAAGACATCTTCTTCTGAGCTCCAGCCTTTATTCTTCTGAACCCTGGTGCCAAATGCAGCCTTTAAGTACTCTGTACTTCTGAACAAATGTTTAAAGAAGGGAGGGAGGCGAAGAAATTCCTAAGTAGCTGTTAGTGACGTGTTACTTTTCCTGGTGCCCTCACTGACTGTCATTTAGACCAAAAAAATGAAACCAAATATACACACATATACAAAAGTACAGTAACCACAAAGCTCATTGTTTATTGGACTAATTTCACATCGCTAAATTAAAAATACTGCACTATTATTTTTTTTTTTTACAATTTTACATATTTTCATGCAGAAAAATACTCTGGAAGTCAGTAGTCTACGGAATATAAAAAGGACAAATTGTACTAATGAGAATGTGAAGGTGAAGATTGTGTGTGTGTGTGTGTGTGTGTGTGAGATGGTATGTATGGCATCAGTTCTCTGTTCCTCTCATGTAATCTTTACAGTCATGATGTGATAATTGATATTATTATTATTTTTGGGTCACTGTCTCGTTACTGAGGTTCATCCAGGTTGATTTCAGTGAAGAGGTCCACAGAGGTTTCCCCTGAAATGCAAAAAACACACAAACGTTACACTAAAAATACCAACAAAAAACATTATAACTCCTAAATTTAAGACGGGTTCTCCCTCTGATAACTAACACACTACTTACTTACACAGTCAGTAGTAGTATTCAGTAGTATTCACTCGTATTCAGTTGTATTCAGTAGTTATTGAATAATGTGTGGGCTTTCAGTTATTCTCTATAATCACTGTTTATCAGTTTAGCATCAATAAATAAATAGCTTTTATATTCTTCAGGATGAAACAACACTCTCAAAAACTGCTGAAAGTGATGACAGAATCCAGGATTATCTGTACAGTTTATTTATTTCTTTACTTATTTATATTTTAATCCAGTCCTATGCAATACTGTGAAATTTTCTAATTAAAAAAAAATTGTGGCATTTTTGTGCACATTTTGGTCATTTCTATTTATTCATTCTATAAGCTTAAAATATTGGGAACGCATAAAAAGTAAAATATAAAAAGAGCCAATTTGGGTTTAATTTTTCCCCCCAACATTCTAAATTCAGCAAAAAACACTTATTGTGCTGAAGTTGAGAATATGTCTTTATTTTTAAGTAAAAATTGAACAAAACTTTTACACACAACTTTATGCACGTTTTAGCGGTTGTGTCGAGTCCGTAATAGATTCTGTGCGTAGAAACGGGTACAGACCGGTGTTCGTGATGTTGTTGTTGTTTTCATTGTGCTGGCGGTCTCCGGCTTCGGCTGCGTCCTGATCGGCCGGTTTGGGTTCTCCGCCGATCAGATCCAAATCCAGATTAAACTCCACCTTTTTAATGGGCGGAGTCAGGCTGGTATCGGACATGAAGCTGTCTTCTTCTGGAACGTTGTTGGGCTCTGAAGGGCAGAAAGCAGAGAACCATCACTCCAGTCCAGTCCAGTCCAACACTGGGACAAGACTGCGAGAGCATCCCTCAAACTGAATGTAGCTGTCGGTCCTGTTTGGAAGCCATTTATGGTTAAGGACGGCTGAAAACGGGACCAAAGACTCTCTCTCTGATACACACTTTTAAGGCGACTTGCCCCTCCTCTCTCTCTCCCCATACATTACAGAGGCAACTCTACCACAGAAATCTAGTTTTTTACACGATTAATACTCAGCACATAAAACATTGCTTTTTATTCACAACATCAACTTTCCATGATCGTTCAACTGCAAACAGCATTCATAGAAACTGCAACCCACTAGAAACTCCTGTGAGACTTTAATCACTCTGGAGGCGTGTGAAAGTTCCACAGTTCTACAGATACTGCAACTTTCATATGACCCTCAGAATGATTCTGTGAAGATCATGAAACGATGTGAGATAAAGATAGTTTTGATATGTTTGGGTCCATCAACATTCAAGAATAGCCATCAGCCATTTCAGGAAAATGAGTCAGAGCCGGTCTGGTCGTGGTGAGAGGTTACCGGGGGATTCTGCTTGTTTGGTCGTCTCGCCCGCACATCCGTTAGCTGCAGGATTCGCTTCGCTGGGCTTCTCCTCCTGAACATAGTCCATAGCAGACAGCTCTGTGTGAAGAAACAGCGCAGATAAGGAGAAAACATCCACTGCTTCAAAATCCCAGACTTTTTACATCCTAAGGTTTATTATCAAGTTATTCCAAATCCTGGAACAGCCTCATTTTTGTCAAAGATACATACATCTAGAATACATCATGGATTAGAAATTAGGCATAGGCACCTGGACCCCATGACCAACTATGAGAAGATCTAACTGACCTGATTGTTCAATATACAAGCAGGTGTAACTCAATAACACTGTTTGTACAGTTAACTCCAAAAAAATGAGATGAGATCATGCTTTAGTAGTCCTTGCTTTGATTATGTTTAGAAGTATGGAATGTGTGAACACCCTCGGTCAAATGACATGACTTGCTCATTTTCTAAATAGAAAGAATTAAATGCATCTGTTTCACACTTCAATATGACATTTTAGCACACTTTTTTGTTGAGTTGGAAATTATTTATATATTCCATTATAAAATATTACATGTTACAAAAGATTTACATGCTGGAAAAAACAGACTACATAAAATGTTGCCATATAATTGTGTATTAATTGTGTATTTAAAATGTGCAGACATGTGTTTTCAGTGAAGGGTGTAAATTTATTCAAATTCAGTAATTATTCAAATGAATGAAACATGTCTGTAAACACAGCAGTTCAGGGAACTACACTTGACTGTATAAATTCACAACATAATACACACCATGATGGACCATCATCACGATGGATGAACTGTATACGATCGAAATTTCTTACACGGACATTAAATTTTGCGTCAGCTTTAATGGTCAAACTCACATTGGGAGCTGGACCCCAATGTGGTGTTACTCAATTTCTGTATGTTTATTTTTTTATTTTATGTCACTACTTATGAAATAGTATTATCCTGTTCTTTAATATTACTCATATCACTATTATGTGCAATAACAGACTATAGAGAACAACTCCAGACCACGTGTTCCTACTAAACTTCAGCAGAAATGTATTTATTTATCTACAGTATTTATATTCACCTCTCTCTGTGACTGCAGCATTTTGTGTATATAGTGTAGTGTATTTAATACTAAGCCTTATATGTAGCATTTTATGGACTTTTATTTTGACTTCAAATTATATTTTATATTGTTCTGATCTCTGTGTCTGTTCAGTTGTAACAGAAACACTTTCCAGGATCAATAAAGTTTTCTGATTGTGATTCAGATTCTGATGAATAAGCTCCATTGCAGTACCACTAAAGATTGAACAATCATTGACAACAACAATAATATCCTTAATTATTTATAATGTGTTCTTGCCTTTGTTGGTTTGTTCGAAGGTTCCTCCGTGTTCCATACTCCGAAGTGGGGTTTCATGGTCATTACCCATGTTGGTCAGGTCAAAAGAGTAACTCTGGACACGCACACGCACACGCACACGCACACACACACACACACACACACACACACACACACACACACACACACACGACATACAACATTACATGTGCTTTGGTTCAGCATCTCTGAAGAACAATAATGCACTGAACTAACTTCACTCAAAATGATGAATTCCAAAAACAAAATATAATAAATGAACTCACTAATCAATACCAGCAGTACGTGAACTAAAAGACATTGTGCTGATGGAACATATTTCAAAAACATAAATTTATAAATATGCACAGGAACTAATCTGGTGTGATGCTGAACTCCCTTTGGCACCTTTACTTCTGTTTGTGGCTACAAATGAAGTCCTAACATCAGAACTCCAAGACCTGTGGCCTGAAACTCAACCTGTATGAATGAATTCAGTGTCCTTTCCCTGTATGACTTCATCACATTAAAGGGCAATACCAACAGTTTCTAAAATCTGCATAATTAAGTGTTTAAGGTGTGAACAGAGAGGTTCAGAGCAGGTTTGGTGTGAAATGCTCTGTTCTGGAGAAACTCAAGGGTCAGGTCTGTTCAAAGTGGAGGTGAATGGAACCAGACGTCTGCCTCTAAAAGCTCCTCACAGAAACGTCTCCAAGACTAATAACACTATATTAGTGTTGGAGACGTCTG
>JBBJLS010071993.1:0-10690 GCA_037577275.1 Bryconaethiops microstoma
GCTTCCACAGGGAGGGCATAAAAAGAGTCCTGGGAGAAGGACCTTTTTGTTTAAATGAAAGAAGAACGCCCCCCCCCCCCCTTTTTGATGATGTACCTTGAAGGTAGGAGGATCCACAGAAAAACAATAGGTTTGAAATGTTTTTTTTTTCTCCTGTAGTTTGCTAATGCAAAAGAAATGCTCCTGCTAGGAAGCTGGACATCACATCTTAGTTTAATTTTATTGCATTTATTAGTGGTATATCAGTACATTTCTTTAAGAGTGGGGGAGAAATTCCCTGTGGTCGTATGGCATTTTTGCATATTGTATGCTGCGTCTTGTAGTGAGAGAACATTGATAGGTGAAAACACAAAAAGGATGTGAAGCATGAATTTTAGCCTTTTAAAAAGCTGAGATAATTTGAAAAGAAAACACAGAGTATCATTCCTTCGGCAATGAATATTCTCAAAATATTACTTCCATCACTGCCTATTTTTTGTAAGGGCAATACAATTACAATTGAAGCAAAGGGGAGTGAAAATACAATCAAATTTATTACATGAAATGTTGAAATAAGAATTTGCCCCAGGCCATTTTGAATATGGTTAAATGATCTGGCATCTCCCTATGAAGGCCTGGGCACTGTTACTGAAACAGGTACATGAAACAGCTTAAAGTGAAACAATGACTGGAAGATCAGATGGTGTGACCAAGTCCCTGGACATTCATATTAACTGTCATTAACACAGGTCAAACAGCAAGAGTGCCACCTGTTTTCACCACATTGCACTGTGCTGACCTTTAGGCCCTGTGGTCTAGAGCAGCGGGATCCTCCAGATTCTTTATTCATGGTGATTGATCCTGAGCAGATGGTGTTTGTTTGAGTCACCAGTTGATGCATGATCCATTTCTTAAAGGACCCGAGCTCACTGCTTTTGTCTTTCAGCATTAAAGCCTGCATGGGATGATCCACATCTCCATGTAATCCGGGAGTTGGGGGGGGAGTCGGGGGAATATTAGTTAACCGAAGCATATGCTGATTCCAGGTTCAGTGGAAAGAGACTTTATTTTGAGAAAGTATGAAAACTCAGAGACTTTAATGATGGAACACTGATGCGTTACAGACATGTCATTTTGTCTTGTCTCCTCCAAATGACTGATGAAATGAAAGAAAATGAACAATTTTCAAAAATTACTGGGAAATTGAACGTTCTGTCCGATGTACATTCTAACCTCCCCACAAAAACTTCATGAATCTTTCAGAATTATGAGGCCCTTGTACAAATCATAATAGTAATCATAATAGGAATATTGCTATGTACATTCCTGGTACCAGTATTGATAGCAATACTTATAAAATATTCTTACATATGTAGAAAAGAGGACTGAATCACAAAAACACCAAAAATGATGTTTAAAAGTCTTTATTTTAAAATAAACCGTCCCATAAACTGACATATTAGTGAAGTGAAAAATGGCCCATGGCTGTTTGAGAAGCAGAAAATTACAATTGAAGCAGTTTCATAAAAAGTTATTTTTATTGTGATAAATGTAAAGACTTTACAACTCATCAGGCAAAGGAGGTGATTTCCAAAAATGCTTTTCCCACAAGCAAAACAGTCTCAGAGTCAGGGCACAGCCAGATGCTAATAACAACTAATAAAAAAACACCTTGTCCTCAGAGGTCCAGTGTAAAGTAATGACAAAAGAATTTAGGGCCACACATTATTTGTGATGGTTAACACCATTTCTCCCCCATGTTTCTTCACAACTGGTGGAGTTTGAGTGAGTTTCTCCCCCCCCCCCTGCTTATTTTGGCTTTTTGATCCTACCTGAATATCTCTCTTTTTAAAATAAATGATTTATGATCATATCTTCCCCTTGGGATTATATGATTAATGATTTTGTCCTCCTCAGCTGATTCAGGCAGGCCTAAGGCCCTGTGTACCATCATTAGCCTCCCTCACTGTATTATATTAAACTTAGGGCAAGAGAAAGATTCGCTTTATAAGTATTATAGCAGCTGAGTCATCAGGCCCAATGTGCAGGGTTGTCTGAGGTAACAGTAGTATTTTTTAAGCTGTGGCACACTGAATATAGAGCTAATGGCCGGGCATTTATTAGAGAGCGATTAAATATTCAAATCAGCACTCTCATCACAAGACCACAGCTTTAGCTCCCATTGATTGATCAGTAAGTGCCCTCTGGGCCGGGAGCCCATCTCAGTCCATGTGTGAAGATGTTTTTTACCAGGCTACTAGTGTGGGCTATGTACGGATTTCAACCACTCATGCTCTATTGCTCAGCTACTTTACTAACCTACAACACTGCCCACTGTTCAATCAGTATTTTCAATAAAATCAAAGTGCTTTCCCTGATAATGTGGTAATCTGGTGTCAAAAGCATCCAGAATAAACAGAGCTGTATGCGATTCTGCAATAAATTAAAAAAGTGGGAAATAAATATCAGGGCACATAATATGAAAAAAACTGAAGTATTGAATAAAATATCTGAAATACCTTGGTACCTTTGTATCTTTTGATCCTAAAATTACTGTTGTTTACAAAATAGCATATATTATTACCGACAACAACATGGTCCAACTCCCTGGACCAAAACTGAGTCACATCTTTAATTTCTTCTCTAATACTTGGGTAAGCATCCTGCTATCTTAATAACAGCATCAATCATGTCAGTAGGGATTGCACCAGTCTCTTGAGAGACCCACTCTTCCACTAACTTGGTGATTTACGTCAAGCAAAACGTGACACGCCCACTTTCCAAGATGAGAACTGTCAGATGCAAATTTAAGTGTGACTGGTTGAGTAAACATGTTGGAACACTGCGACACTTTGACTGACCATGAAAATCACCAGACTTCAATCCCAGTTCTCAATATGGAGCAGCAGGAGAAATGCTGAAATAAATACACAGGAGGTCTGGGTGTAAAGTGCAGCTAGTTAAAATGAGTAGGAACCCTCAAGAGACTGGTGCAATCGTTATCTGACACAACTGATACTGTTATTAAGGTTGGGGGACAGTATTTGAAAAAAAAAAGGATGGATGCAACTAATTGGTTGGTTGGTGGGCTAATCTCTGCTCTGAAGCAGCAGGCGCTGAGTAAACAGACCCTTATTTACAGGGTATAGATTATTCATGATGTTATCTTTTTAGACTATAAACCATGACATCTAGCTCAGTCTATTTATTTTCACTGAGAGTCATTGGCCAAATTACATCTTACACTGATGAATATACTGGCACTATCAAACTACGATACTGCCATGTTCAATTCAGTATGTAAGACTGTTATATCTCCTTTTTGTCATCATGTACATGTGTTGTTCGTGATGTACTCCTGTTTAGCACTTTATCTTTTCTTCCTCTTCATTGCTTGCCTTACAGTCTATTAAGTCCCACAAACGTAGTTAGCTTTCAGAGGATCATCAACTCCATGTTGTGCCCTAAAGGAATGGTTTGGCAAAAATCATATTAATACAATTGTCCACTTACCTGAATGTTGTTAATCAGTCAATCAGACATGAAGAAGTCAATAGTCATCCAAATTTATTCTGTAAATACAACGGCAAAACATCTTTCAGGATGCTTGAACAGCATCCATCCTTTCACTGGCACATACGGGGGTTGATGTGGGTTAGGAAAATGTGATGTAATTTTTAACGCACAATTTAACAATAAGCAATTCTTCCGTCAAACAGTGTAGCTCGTTAACAGTAGTAACAATTAGGCTAGGACACAACAATCAAACATTGTGAAAACATGGCACATTATTACAATACTCAAATTTAGATTTAAATTCTAATTCAAATTAATTCAAGTGGGGATATGGCTGATTGAATAATTAAATCTTTTTTTTATTCCAGTGTTACTGCAGGGTTTCAGTCCTCTCCTTTCTCTTTTCATCGTGTCTTCAAATGATCACTTTTCCGGCAGCAAGTGCAGGGCCGTGTCAAGATATTTCATCTGGTGAAAGTGCTACTGTGTTGTATTTCATTGCTGGGCTGCTGGCAGTGCACTTTGGGGGGATGTGAACATGGCTTTTCATGTAGATTGGTCGTGTTGTGCCGGGGCAGGAGGTGTTAGTAACCTTCAAAATGAATGAAATAGTGCCAACCTTTTCCATCTGCTGCATCCTCTCCAATGATCAATAGACTGACAACCCACTAAATCACATGCACTGACATAGAGATATGCAGTCGCACACACGTGCAAACGGAAGGAAGGTGGCGTTTGGGGAAGCTAACAATTTAAACATAATGTCTATGTGCTCTGCCTTATATTTTAAAAACTGCTCCACCCAAGCTTACCCGTGGTTTGTATTGTTTGGTGAGGACAATGTGTATCTATGAATGAGGACACCTTATGTCATGTGAATGTATTCCCATAATGATGTAATGCAATAGTGTGAGACCATAGCTGTTGCCAAGACTTTCTAGTGTTCATACATGTCTCATATTATTTACACGGGTTGTCGTAAAATATCAGTTTTTCATCCTCCTATACCACTGTGGCCCCCATTATCATTTCTGATTGCTGTATGAAATCACTCATTTTGGCAGCGATGGACTCTGTGAGCTACCGTCAAACTTGGAGCTGGCCTAATGGAACTATGAATTATTTATATAATTCTCTGAGTATGAAACTATAAGCTGTCTAATCAAAGCCTGAGTCCTTATTAAAGTAAGTAAGAAGGAGAAAGTCTATCTGATATGCCCTCGATAACAGAAACTTTTTATTTTATTTTATTTGGGTAGGGGACAGAGCTTGGAGCAATTATGATATGAGACCTAATTAGGTTTCACAAATGAACTGGGGTGCACTGGTTTTACGATTGGCACGTAAATGGGGCAAAACGAATGCTCCTGGCACTTTCAATTGCACTCCGAATTCCTCAAGGCTTTGCAGGCCTCCCTTGTGTCCCTCTCAACCTATACGCTTAATCCGTACCACCAGGGTTCTGTCATTTTCTCATAGGAAGCTTCCACATGAAGAAACAAGATTACAACATTTCTGCATGAGTGTGTTGTTGGTTATTGCATGCATTACTCTGTAGGATACTTGAACAAAAAAAAATCTGTTCGATTTATACACAAGGCTAATGGTAATGTTTACTAGCAGCCTTGCTCAGCCTTCTCTCCAGTGACACAGTGGCTATGCTGCTGTTAGTAAAAGTATGATTACTTTTATTATTATTTTAATAATAATAACTCAAACAGACATAATAGCAAGAAAGGACTGAGATCTCTGGAGAACTGCAGTTAAATTTCTTGGTACAGAGGAAATGAATTTTGTTAGGTAATATTCCTCTCTTTTAGGTCTAACATATAATGATAAACCTGAAAATGAGCAGTGGCAAATTTGGCTGGAGGAAATGGATCTGGTTACTGCTCACCTCTGCATACTGATGGTCATGATCACCCTTACTGGCCTTCTGCCTTGAGATTGGATATGGTGTCCAATACTGACCAGACTGACAGAATGGATGCAGTCTGGTGCTGCTCTCTTGCTGGAGGAGTGCCTCACAATCTCTCTCCCCTGCATGTTTCCCATTCATGGTCATGGCTCTGCTTCCTCTGAACTGTACAGTCGGATCAGCCGGGGGTCCGGTCAGGAGGTCTAATCTAATCAAATGCAAATAGAGCAGGCAGTAAAACGAGAACAGAATCACAGAGTTTGAAGAGACTGCGTGACTCACGATCCCATGTCAGAAGCTCCAGCAGGATGCTTAGACAAGCTCTGAATTGGTGACAGCATGGCTCATAATGGCTCTTCATTATGCAGAGAGATGCTGGTGTTATTGTGAGATCAGATACAGCTTCAGTTATAAATCATAGTCTTTACTGCAAGCTCAGTATGCTTAGTGACTAGGCACAGAAATCTGCTTAATGCTCAGCTTTACAAAATGAATTGGTTTTTAAGATTCTCTCTAAAGGGCTAGATGGCAAGCTTTATTTTGGACTAGCTGTCCAATAATGGTGGCATTTGCAGACAGCCAAGTGTGTCAACTGTCATACCTTAGCATCAGGATAAAGGTGGAAAATGTGAGCCTATTAAATGGGATTAAGACCAACTCCTGTCTTCTCGCAAATGTGTTCATTCATAGCAACTGTTGCTAGGCTGGACAAGCTTTACATATTGAGAGACTGTAGTGCTCAGCTGTACAGTGAGACATATTAATTACAAATGATGTTTGTCTGCATGATCTCCCTGTGGTTGAAGTAGAGGTGACTCTAGCCAAGATAAAGTGCAATTTAGCATGCAAGCCTGTTAGCATCCACATTACTGTCGCTTTACTTAATATTTCACCATAAAAGAAGAAGAGCACAGACCGTCACGTAACCAAATGGCACAGCAGAGATAGATTATATGTTTTAAAGTGACATGTGTATTACTATAAATGGACTAACAAAGGAGTTTAAATTGGTCAGAACCTATACGTGTTCATAACTACAATAACAGACTGAACTCTATGGCCTTTTGTTAAAACATCAGACTGGTTGAATGCAGTAAAGTCTTTGTATTCTAGTTTGTGTGGGGTTTTTTTGTTGTTTTTTTTCTTTTTAAACTTCAACATTTCATGGGTTTGTTTGTGATAGACATTAAAAGTTTGACCCAAATTCATTGAACAAGATTCTTCTGTAACAAGCCTCATTGAAAAATAGCAGCTATGAAAGAGTAATTAGGCTAATTAGGCTGACTCTAAAGTTATGTCATGGGCAAATAAGTGGAGTTCAAGTGCCTTGCACAGCATGGGTGTTGACTGTTTGGCCACCTGCTTCAGCTGCTTTAACTTGACCATTGTTAACATTAACCAATCATACAAGAAAGGCCAAACACCAGGCAACCAGACCTGACCTATCCTTCTGTATTGTAGATTTTTGGGGAACACCACCACTGCTCTACACAGTAACCGTCTATACTGGCCAGAGCTGCACTCATTTGCGATTGGTTGGCTGGACTATAGAGGGTCAGTATTGGTGGCTGAAATCTGTCCAAAGTGAATGCTTGATGCCCTCCTCCATGTCACCATGCTATTGCTGTGGCCAGCAGGAGGCTCAGGACCAAGCTGTTCTATCAGAGAAAACTGGCACAGAGGCCATTTGGTGATGTTGGTCCAGACTGGACACAAGACTGATAGTTATTTATGTTCAAAGACTTATGGTAAAGATGTACTTGGAAAACAAGACTACAGGGTATCGATATGCATTTCACCATATGGGTTGAGCAGCTGTTGTTTCTCACAAACATAGGTGCTGATCTTTCCATAGGTTTCCACAGGCTTTCTTCTGTTCGTTGCTTAGGGGACAAATTTATCATATTTTTCTCAATTGAATCCAGGTTCTCTCTCATGCTTTTTGCACACTTGTTCCTTGGGCTTAACACTTTAGCCCCAACAATGAGCTCCTCCGCAAGCGAGACTGGTCTCATATGTTTCCACTTCACTGAGGCAATGCATTTTGCTGGAGAAAGCTGAAGATTAAAGCTCCTTACATGTTCTTTCATGGATTGTGGTTCTCGCATGTCAAAACAGGTTTTCCATATCAAAAGCTTAGGTGGTACTTACTAAGAGCTGCTCTAATTATGATTTCTCAGGATTTCACAACCATGTCTTTAATGAAGATTATACTATACAACCTGCACTGAACCATGCAAGACCTGCTTTTTAAAGACACATCGGTTCACTGTCATTTTTAAAAAAATGGTGAAACCTATTTTTCTTTTCCTAAATTTAAAAAGCACCCAAGACAATTGGACAAATGCCATTCAGACATTCATATCTAATGTCTTTAACACATGAATTACGTATGTGAGTATACGCACCAACAGGATGTAGAACACAGGTTATTCAAAAGAAGAAATAATTCAAATGGGGTGTAAGGGTCTATGAATTATAACTTAGCTGCATTATTTAGTATAAGCCAAAGTAAATAAGCAACAAAGCAAAATAGCAGATGTCTGTAAATGTGTCCCCTGCTCTTAAATAATCCATTATAGATTATGTTTACATTCAAAAGTGGAACATAGTGGAGCTGCAGGGTTTTTGCTTCAGTCCTTGAGTCAACAACAGAGAGGATGACCTGTCACTAGTGGCCTTCAGTTCAAGTGTTCTTTCTCTGACCACTCTCCACTAAACTCCAAGCTACTCCATGACACCCCTGCCTCACCCACATGTCTCATCAGCCTTGCAATGGCTAAATAAAGGCAAAAGTCATTGTCTTAATGTCCTTGCATGACTGTTTAGACTAATGCTGGTTATGTTTCAAATGGAATTTGTCTGTATGTTTAGAAGCTTCAATAGGTTTTGACATTCCATGTTTCTTTCCACATTAGAAGCAACCTGTGGTGGATCATGTCTAGTTTTATTGTATAGACACTGACACCCAGTTCCCTATTCTTGCTCTCTCTTGCTGTCTCCTGCTCTCTCCTTCTCTCTCTCTCTCTTTCTATATCATTCCCTGATGCACAAAATGTTCTCCTTTTTTCTTAATCAGTTGAGTCTCAGGATTAGAGTCACATTTTATTATGTGCTCATTACTTCTTGAATCCCTCTGTATACAGTAGTCCTTGGTGGCTCCTACTGCTATGGTGTAACAAACAAACCAAAAAGAAATAAGTATATTTGCTCATAATATGCAGAGAAATTACCATTAATTAATTTTAAAATGGTCATCTCTCACATAGTTTTATTATTTTTCCATGAGGTCTATTTCTGCATCAACTCCTTATGTCTGAGTGCACCAAAACTGGTCATAATTCATTTTGAATTGTTAATAACTTTCTAACCTCTCATTATGCCTAGAATTCAACAGGCTGTTTTTTTCTTTCTGTGTCTTTAAGACTGACATATGTAAATGAACTCTGCCCTGTATTAGGCTGACTCTAATCCTGCATTTTTTCAAAAAGCATTCCAAACACCAATTATAACTTAAATGTGATAGGTGGGGCTAAAGCACTGGAGACTGAATACATTTAATTTGAGACTTCATGTTTTACAGCTTAGTTTTTTACAGTTTATAAGTGAAAGGCAAATATTTTTGTAATAAAATTTACATTTAGGCATAGAGATGAGCCTAATGAGGGCAGAGGTACAACATACGTATGGCAACATACATTTGTTTATACACTTTATAAAGCTTTTACTTAAATAAATGTTTTTCCACAGTAAGGATATTTTACATCCACTGATATTTTATTTAACATCCATTGTATTTTACCTGCATTGACAGTTAATGGTCTCAAGACGAAATTTTGCTACTATACTGGTATACCCCTCTGTTGCACAGTGGTATTTTAATAAGCTGTGAGGAAAGTATCTGGTTGTAACTGTGATTGTAGGTACCTGCTGAGTGAAGCTAATTACACAGCCAAACCAGCCAGAGGAGAGAGTAATCATTGCCTGTTTTCACTTGACTGAGTGGACTTCTATGGTTTTTTTGGAACATGAGCTGCTCTCTATTGTTCTGTTCTTCTCTGAGAAGCCCTGAGTGAGGCCGTCAGTGAAGGAGAATTTGACTTGGGCTCAGACATGCTGCACTGCCCCTGTGACACTTCAGTACTCTTCTCTCTCATGCATATGGACACCTGAGGCGGTTGCACTTTGCCAGGAATGAATCACAGGTTTTTAGAAATATCTTTTTACCACAAGTACTATCCAATATCCTATCCAGCTACACCTGCCAGTTTATTTGAAACACCTTATTGTAGCTACACCTCTTTTATCATGAGGGTGGGGGTGGGTGTGGGTTCTTGTCCTTCCCAGCTGTCAGGTTTACAACTGGGCCTGTCATGAGTGCATTGCGTTGGGGGGTTAAGACAGCTGTAGTGTTTTAATGCTTGAGCTATGGCTTATTACTGTGCAATGGTGTTTCTGATAAAATGCCCAAGGAGGATGTCATCAGGGTTAAAAGATCTTTTTAAAAATCTGTGATTCATTCCAGGCAGAGGCCAGCCACCTCAGGTGTCCATATAAATGAGAGAGAAGAGCACTGTAATGCCCAGTAGTAATAAGTACAATTAGAGCATGGAGAGATATTATTAAATTAGTAGGTAGAAAGGGATACTTCACAATTTTGCACCCTATAACTCAAAATGTACCTTCCCTCCAAGATTGGGCAAAACCATTTTCCAGAGCCGGTATGACAAATGGGTTAATCAGTGACTTGTTTGGGTTTGATACATTGCTATCAATCAAACTTAAACTTTTACATCCAATCCCATCATTTTTGGGTTTAATACAAGTCAGACATTGTATTAACAATATAAACTCCCCAACAGATTAACCCATACTCCCACTGACACAGTGTAACAAGAATTTCATCTTTTGTTTTTAGGAAAAGTTGCAATCTTTCAATGAACTTAATATTGTCAAGATCATAAAGTCATGGGAGAAGGAGGAGGAGAGAGGAACTGCTACCTTAGAAACATTTTTTTTGCAACAGACTTATTGAAAGTCAGTTCAGAATCCACCACAGGGATGAAATGTACTCTGCAACTCCTCAATATCACTGATGCAAGAATCTTTCCAAAAAGTATCAAATGCAATAAAGACATGGGGTCCTAATTCCACTGTATTTGGCAGTGCTGTCTCATATCTTGGTTAAAGTTTTATCAACTATATAGATGTGTGTGTGTTTGTGTGTGTGTATATATATATATATATATATATATATATATATATATATGGCATCGT
>JBBJLS010071994.1:0-10690 GCA_037577275.1 Bryconaethiops microstoma
ACAGCAGGGGGCTGAGCACACATCCCTGGGGGGCACCAGTGCTAAGTGTCAGTGTGGAGGAGGTGATGTTGCCGATCTGAACCACCTGAGGTCTGTCTGTCAGGAAGTCCAGGATCCAGCTGCACAGGGAGGAACTGATGTTCAGGTCATGGAGTTTCATGACAAGTCTGGATGGTATGATGATGTTGAAAGCGGAGCTATAGTCGATGAACAGCATCCACACGTATGTGTTTTTCTGGTCCAGGTCATAGAGGGCAGCATGAAGTGCAGTTGCTATTACATCGTCTGTAGATCTCTTAGACCTGTAAGCAAATTGGAGTGGATCAAGTGAAGCAGGGAGTAAATATGTGATGTGAGCTTTGACTATGCGCTCACGGCAACGGAGGTGAGTGCTACTGGGCGATAGTCATTTAGGCAGTTCACATTAGTTTTCTTTGGGACAGGGATGATGGTGGTCCTCCCCTACCCTAGCAGTTATCTCCCCTACTCTGCAGCTCTTTCCCTTGTAGTCTGTAGTCTGAGATGGTCTTTAGTCCACTCCACCTGTTACTGGTGTTGGAGTTGCTGCAGGATTCCACCTTTTCTCTGTACTGTCCTGTTTTTACTGATTTTCTGAGTGCATACTGGGATGTTTTGTACTCACGTGGGTCTCTGGATTTAAAGGCTGCAGTTTGCACTTCTTTAAATCTGAAGCTGCGTGGACCTCTCCGTTAACCCACGGCTTCTGGTCGGGGTAAGTCCGTATTAACCCATGGTATAACGTCATCGATACATTTGTGAATAAAGTCCGTTTCGTACTCAGCATAGTTGATGTTGTCAGCCGCTGTCCGGAGAACTTCCCAGTCTGTGATGTTGCAGCGGTGACGCAGGGCGCTGTCTGATTGGTCGGTCCAGCGCTGAACCAAATGCATCATAGTCTGCTCACGTTCCAGCTTCTGCCTAAAGGCTGGCAGCAACAGGACTGAGGAGTGATCTGATTTGCCGAAGGCCGGTCAGGGGCGGGCATTGTAGGCATGTGTGTACGGAGTGTAAACATGGTCCAGGATGTTCTCAGCGTGCATTGGAAAGTTTACATGCTGGTGAAACTTCGACAGAACTTTCTTCATGTTGACTTTATTAAAGTCGCCAGCCATGATAGAAGCAGCCTTCGGGTGTAACATCTTCTGCCAGTCGAGAACAGTTCGTCCAATGCCTGTGTGGTGTCGGCGTGGGGGAAATATAAACAAACTCCCTGGGCAGATAAAAAGGTCTGCATCTGATCATAAGTTGTTCAAGATCAGGAGAGCAGCCCGACGAAACTGTCTGTACATCAATACACCATCATTTGTTGGTCAATACATACACGCCACCTCCCCTGCATTTTCCCGAGTCCATTGTTCTGTACTGGCGGTGAATAGAGAGTTACTCAGGGACAATGGCAGAGTCAGGGACAGAGGGTGTAATATCCTGAGAGGGAGAATAATCCACAATAATCCGGTGTCAGGGTTTTATACAGAAGGGCAAACGCAAACATCCACCAACACCAGCCATGCCTCAAAAGCTATATGGACTTCCTCAGTCCCTATTTACACATGTAGGGGTCTACGTTGGCTTTTAAATATGGATTTTACACCTGATAAATGATTGTATTAGCGCCCTCTGCTGTTGTTAGCTGATTTCTCCTTTAAGGAGATTGACAGGCCAACGGTTCTGGACTTTTTCGGAATGCACAGATTGCCAGACCGCCCCTGCTTGTATTGTTGACTGCCACACGGGCAAGTGAATTTAGGCTGATTTACTCTGCCTCTGATGTTTATGTTCTTTTTGGAAGTGTGAATATGTATATGTGCATACAATAATGATGTCATTTTCCATGCGCATACAAGATCTGTGTAGCTACTTGATTTTGTCATGATGAAATGTCCATACCATCAGCATTACTTAATTTATGTGTTGCTTTCTTGTATTATTTAACACAGACAAAATGCAGTACTTTCATTATTTAAGGAAGTAAGAATTTCAGTAATTTTAGTATTTTGTTTTAATTTATATTTACACATTTTTTGTTTATTTTTACCAAATTACGTTTGCAATACTGTAAGTTTATTAAATGCATGGATGGTGGTGTAGAATAACTTGGACATAAGTTCTACAAGAGTTATAAAACTGTTTTGATTTTTAACTAATTTATTCTGGCTTAGTGAAAGAGAGGTTAATTCATTTCTTAATAGAATGGATGTGAAATAAATCCATTAAAGTTACTTAAATTAAGTAATTAAGGGACTTAATATTCCAAATACTTTTTATGAAAATTAAATTGGTTGAACTTAAATAGTACTATAAGAGTAATCATAAAATACTAAAGTAACTGAGTTAATCAAACTATAAAAAGCTTGTGGTGTTTACTTAAAAGTTAAAATTACCTAAAAATATCAATGCAAATTGTTACCTTAATTTTTTAAAGTTAAACCAGTACAGTATTTTGTAGAGTGTGCGCGAACCTTGGCAACTCACGGAAAGCTCAACATCCCTTTCCTTGGTGGACACTTTTTAACCTTGCATTCTGAATGGCATGGTTTCACTTTCTGACACTGATTCAGAGCCTAAATCTGTACGTATTCTGAAGGAAACTGGAACCACTCAGTCATTTCTTTTAGAAAGTGTCCATTCCTGTCCAATCTAGCTATGGTGCCGATATCTTAGCTCAGCTGCTAGTCAAGAAGGTTTCATTTATTTTAGGTAATGGTTTGGCAGGTAAACGAGTTTACCATTTACCTATTGTAACAGACTCTCCAGCTTAGGAATGGGAGTTATGAGCTTTTACATGAATTCCCCTCTGTGTTCAGCTCATATGTAGTGCCACGTGCCCAGGCTCCTAAGATGAAAGATGCCTTTCAGACTAATTTCTGTGTAGTGACATTCCAGTGTTTGAGAATAATAATTTGTTTCCCAGTTCTGTGATTGTTCCAGAATCTGAAGCTGCTTCCATACCAAATGGTGAGGGTGCTATATTAGGTGTCGGATGAGAGCAACTTGCCCAGAAGTCAGATGATTCACTTTCTCATTGTATCACCATTGCTGTAGATAAACAAAAGTTACCCAATGATTGTACTGAATATTTCTTTGATGGGGATGTATTAATGCGCAAGTGGTCTCACCCAAACTCTGAGCAAGACTGGAGGTCAGTTTTTCAATTTGTTGTCCCAAAGCTGTATCGAGACGAAGTGTTAAGCATTGCCCATGACCATGATCTTGCTGGACACCTAAGTGTGAGGAAGCTGTACAACTGCATTTTGAAGAATTTCTTTTGCCCTGCTATGAAGTCGGATATTGCCAGGTATTGTCAACCCCTTCATGTGTGTCAGGTTGCTGGAAAGCCTAACCAGACTATTCCTCTTGCTACATTGCAGCCTATACCTGCTGTAGGAGAACCTTTTGAAAGAATTTTAGTAGATTGTGTGGGTACCCTGCTTCAAACCAAATCAGGTAACACATATTTACTAACTTTGATGTGTGCTGCTACTAGGTACCCTGAAGAAATACTCCTATGCAGCATTAAGTTCCATTCCATCATCAAAACTCCTGTTAAGTTTTTTACTACTTATGGCTTGCAGAAGTACATCCAGCCAGATCGGGGTACGAATTTTATGTCTGTTGTTTTTAGGAAAGTTATGATTCCATCAGACATTAAAGTCTGATGTAATCCTTTTCGCTTAAACTTTCTGCAGTTTAACTAAGTCTCCCTTGATAGTATCAATGTGCAGAAAATACAGTATTTTTTTTTTTACACATCAAAGTCAATGCTCGGGGGTAGAGAACGACCTTCAGGGAGCAGTGCAAGCTGAAAGATTTTCATTGCTCTTTGTTTTAGAGAGTATTGACTGTATATTTTGTAAACTCCTTGCTCAAGGCAATAAAGCATGATTTCTTACCTGTAAATGTACATTTATTTATTACATTTATTTATTATGATAATTATAAACAAATATTCAATGTCTGTTCCTTTGCATTGTTTCCTACGAAGCAATACCACATTTCCCCCAAAAATAAAAGAGAAATTTCATCTGTATTTTCAATAACAAAAAGCTGTTTTAGCAATGGGTAATTTCAGAACAAATGCATGCCCAGAAAGGTTTCTGGACATACACAACAAAAATGACAGTTTACATCAACCTCTCTATTAACTTTTAATTAAATGTAGTTCTTTGCTGGATAGAAAGTATGAATGAGATTTCTGTACCCTTACTAGTAATTAGGTAACTGGTCCATAGAAGCCAAATCATCCACAGACAGGTTCCAGCCAGATATCGCACATAATAAAGTACCTTAGTCTGAGATGTGAACAGCATATAAACTCCAGATGGTATTGCAGCACAGATTACTGCATAATCCCTAGGTGTAAGAGGGAAATTGTACTGTGACAGAAATCCTTCATAAGTTAAAGACCATCCTGCCTAAATAACTGATGAACCAGCACAATATTATTGTCAAACCACTGTATCAAGAAGAGACTTGTATTTATATAAAATGTCCTTGTTATTCCATATAAAGTGCTCATGACATGGAAAATTAAGGTTATAGATGAAAGACCATGACTCGAAAGCCTGGCAGTGAAATACAGAAATTTTTACAAGGACTTTTTACAAGGACTCAATATCATGCAAGCAAGGAAGATGTTTAAGCCACCCAGTTTAGATCAAATATGGAGAGGTATAATGTTTCAAATGGAGGAACGGTTTCTGAGAAATTGCTTAAATGTATTAAATTCAATGTGTTAAAATCCAAAAAAGTAAGACCACCATTTTTACACGAATTCAAGAAAACAGTTTTCTTTATGTTGTGTCCTGTTTTTCCATGTGAAATTGGTGAGCATTTGGTCGATCTCTTTCAGGATCTCATTATCAAGACTAAAGCAGCAGGTGTTCTCTGGGGAATGCCTCTAGACAGATGAAATTTGGGGGATGTACCACCGATTAGTTTAACAGAACTGTATCAGTTCTTTTAAAGACATTTAATATTAGTTTTTACTGAAAGTGTTTGTAATGTGTGTTTTTGTCATTAAACCTGACTAAGTTTATTCAGTAATTGAGTTTAGAACAAGCTTGAGTATTAGTGAGTAATAATGAAAATATCTTGTAGTCGTTACTGTGTAAACTAATTGGATGCCAGTTGTCAACAGTTTTGTTTGGGAATGGAAGCACTTAACCCCTGAGTCATGATAGATGGGAGACATTCATTTACAATACATTCATTTGAACACTTAAAACAAGAAAGGACCTGTTTTGTTAACAAGTCATTTTTAAATTCTGAAGTCAATCCATCACTACCTGTAAATTTATTTTTAAGGAGATGACTTGCGTTCTTAACCTCAAGCATAAATGTTTTTTCACACAATTCTGTTTCATGCCTGTCAATTGATGTGACAATTCGAGAGTTCAAGAAGATGTCACCTGATACATCATAGTTACAGAATAGAGCAAAGGATGGTGCAAAAAGTAGTGATGATGCAAAGTCCAAATGATACAATGTGCGGGACAGGATAAATGGTGATGGAGTGACGGAATCATGCCTTATTATAGCCTATTATCATTAGTATTAATTGTTATTTATTTATTTATTTTAGTAGCCAAAGCATATAGGCCGTTCTGCTCGCCCGCCTAAAAAAGTTCATCGCAATCACTTTCCTTGGACTTTGCCTAGTGTAAGTAGAATAGACTACAGGGCAAGCTAAATTTAGAATTTAAAGTACAATAAAATATTCATACTCTACAGTTTACGCTGAAAGCCTGCAGTGCTAGAATGTAAAAAGACAATGCACGGGCATTGTCTTTGGTATGCCCTGTCGTTTTCTTTGGCATAAACAGGTAAATACAGTAATAAATTAGTGTAATTTTAGTAATAAAAATAAAGTAAAATGTACGGGTAATCACCAATAATTTTTACAGTAGTCATAATGTAGTGACAACCTCTTTTAATTTAATTTACAGTAATAAATATACAGGGCGTTATGAAGAACAAAACAAAAACAAGAGAAACACTCAAGATGAGTCAGGGGCAGACTGGCAATCTGTGCGTTCTGGAAAAGAATGGCTGTCCGGTGCACAGCGGCCTCGGCCTGTCTTTCTCGGCCGAGATGCAGACAAATTTCCCACTTGTGCGACTAATGATTTATCTTATCTAAAGGATTGTCTTATTTTATTAATCTATCTCTGCGCAGATTTTTAGTCCCAGATTTTTAGACCCCTGCCTGAGTACAACCATATTTAACCATCCCAAAACGCACTTACTTTGTGTTCTCCTGACAGTACAAAAACATTTATACAGTTATAATTTATATGGAAATGTGGCTAAATTGACGTCAATAAATTAGGCCTATATTTTTCTTAATAATTTAGCACTAAAATGCATGAAGAATTATATATTGTCACAAAGGGTTCCCCTTTTGAGTTTCGGTTCCTCCCGAGGTTTCTTCCTCCAGCTGAGGGAGTTTTTCCTCGCCTCTGTTGCCTTTGGCTCACTCACTAGGGGCTCAGACCTGGACTCCGTAAAGCTGCTTTGTGACAACTTAAAACGCTATATAAATAAAATGTAATTGAATATTCTTTCTTTGCATTTAACCCATTTACCAAGTGAAGCAGCGGGCACCAAGGAAGCAGTGTGTGGGGACGGTACCTCACTGGTGCCTCTAGCAGTCCTGGGATTCAAACTCACAACCGTGTGGTCACAGGGGCAACTACTAGACCACCAGATGCCCTAGATTTGTTTCTGCCCAGTCAATGAATTAATAAATTTTAACTGTTAGAGTGCTGTGCTTACAAATATAAATTGTAATGGGACGTCTAACTGAACTGAAGTCTTTCCACTGTGCTTTGTCCTCTGGGTTATAGCACCTTGCTAGTGTTCCTAACCATGCTGTTTTATAGTGGTCAGTTAAACAAAGTAAAGATCTTCTCTTTCTCTTACAGCTTTTGGCATTGAATCTGAAATCCACTTGTTTCAGCGTTATAGATTAAAAACATAAGATTTGAGGACACACATTCATTTTTATAGTTTCTGTCCCATTTTATAGTTTCTATCACCTGTCAGTTTCTGACTATGTTCGGTCCTGGTTCGGTCCCGCCCTAATCACAATTTTTTTTGTTAACTGGAGGGACATAAGATTTTATAGACTTCCATTTCGAAGTAGTAAACAACCTCAATGTTGGAAGTGCTGGTCTAGTTAACTAATAGAGCCCTCCCCCTTCAGTGCAACATACTTCAGGATTATTTTCTGTGCACCAAATATTCATTCATCAACAGCTGTTTCCCTAAATACAGGCTAAGAGTAAGAGCTGGTAATTCAGGCAAATAAAATGAACAGTCTTAGCAGGGAGGAGGAAGTCAGCAATTAACAGATCTAATTATTTACTCCCACATACAGTGAGTGCAGAGGTCTATCACTCAGTATAAAAGTAATTTTTAAAAAAATCCCTGACAAGTCTGATATCTTGGAGCCTTGTTCTTACAGTATGAAATTGTTGCCAACATGTCCCATGCTGTTGACATTATTTTTTATATTTATCTTGGTTGATGAAAACCTCACAGCTTCTCCTTAATCTGTTCTCAGTGAGTTTGCCAGTTGGCTCCATTCACTGATCACCAGCAGATGAGCCTCTGTATTTTCTCAGCAATCCTGGACCGGGCTTTCCCCAGTCGGTCGGAAATCCTCTCTTCTTTAGGGCTTCTGCTGCCTCTGTTGTGTTCCTGTAGGTTATCATCCCTCTGTCAAATAAAACTCACTTGGCTGTTGGTGGTGTTTGGAACCTAATTCCTTTTCCCCAAAGGACGCTCTTAATCTTTGCATGTGCCTTCCTTAGTTCTGGAGGGTAGTCATGATTGAAATAGATTCTTCTGAAACTGTAGTAAGTAGATGTCAGTTGTAAACAGTATTTGTGCACCAGTGTACATCCCTGTATCTGAGTTGCAGCTCATACGGATTTATGTTTATGTTTACCGCCTTTACAGGTCCTGATGATCATATAAAGCTCCATGAGATCCGGGACATCAGGTTAATGTGTTTATTGCTCTTCTCCTCAGCAGTCGTTGCAGTCACAGTAAAGTTTAACAGTCTTGCCCTCCACCTGATATTGAAAACACAAATCTCTCTCACTCTCTCTCACTCTACCCACCCTGTCTGAGTTCCTACTCTTTTACATCCTTTTTCCCGAACACTGACCCTGGCACAGTTTGCAGTTTCTAATCTTTAGGCTGAGTGCAGAACTGCAGTACCAGGTTGTGAAGACAGGGAGGGCTGCCGCTTTGAAGTTTGTTTTATCTTTGTACTTATGGCCAGGCTCAGAGGAGCAGGGAGAGAAAGAATGAAATAGTGTCCTTGATTTAAAGCAAACTGGATGAAATCGCAGGGTACAGAATGCGGCTCGGCTTCGTGACAGGCCTGTTGTGAGGGACAGGCCCTGGGGTGGCATTCGCATCCTCTTCTCTGTTACTGAGTTCCTTTCTTCAGCTGCTGGAAGGAAGAACATTTTATACAACTCAGATCAGTCTTGCTGTCATCCTTCCTGCGGCGATGTTGGTTCTGCAGTAAAATAATCAGCATTCCTACTGCGCCGCTGAGACCAGTAACGCCGAAGGCGACTGTACACACAAGCATGTGTTGATCGAGCAGGAGGGAGAAAATAATATTTCCCATCATTTGAAAAACTGAGTCAGACGTTCTGGACCACAATGACTCAAATTCCAATGGACGGATACAGAAATTCTGTTTTTTTTAAAGATCTGCATCCGCTGTTGCATGATAAAAGATATAAGTTGCCTGGGATATGTAGTCATTCTGATACCAGTTTTGAATTTCTGATGGACCAGTGCCTGATTGATTGATTGATCGATTAAATGATTTTGGGGCGGGGGGGGAGTATTAGTACTGGGTTTTTAAAAAATGTAATATGTTCACTAAACTAACATTAGGTGGAGGATGTGCATGAATGTGTCCCCCTTAAACTAATTCTGTCATGATTGGGGGGGTCCCTTCTGGACCAAGATGAAGTTAAGGCACAGGTGCAGACTTCCATCATTAAAGTGAGTTTATTTACATGCAAACAAACCAAAACAGAAAACAAACTGGCGCGAGGGCCGGACCTGAACTAAGGTAAGTGATTAAGAGAGACGAGATGAGGAGAAGAGAGTAGAGACGGCAGAGGATCATACCGCGACATGAAAAGGCTCCACACCACATCTGAGGATGAGAGCCCTTCAAATAACCAGTCCGAGGCTAATCAGCCCTCAGCGAAACTATCCTCAGGTGTGGGTGGAGCACAGTTCACAGTCCCATAGCGACTCCCAGCGGTCGCAGACTGGACCCATGACAAATTCTGTGTTAAGTCATTGAATATACCCCTCAAATGGCAATTATTCGAGAAAAAAAAATCCGCATACAGTTTGATTTTTCTTTCGCAGCATATACAGCTTATATTTGGTGTCTTGCACTTTTTGGAAACTATATGAACCCCCTGTCTGCTGGAGCTCGAGCACAAATATTTATGCACATACAACATCACATGCAGTGCCTTTTCTATGACTGGCTCACATCAAATGCATCGGTGGCTTTCACATAACGTGAATGTTGTTTATTTTTTTCCCTATAAATACCAATACTGATACTTTCTATACCGATTCCTGTATGATGCCTTATTGAACACCTTTTTACTTACAAACCCGAAAGTGGATGTGGCTTAAACCAGAAATAAGGAATGTCAAGAACAGGCCTTGATAACATGCTTAGAGAATATAATTTAGACAGCCAATCACCGGTCTAGCATGCATCCAGCATCTTTATTGGTTTACAGATGCTGGAAAGATTGACCTGTGGTATTGAATGAATGTTTCAATTCTCTGCAGTGCGGAAGTAATTTGATCAGTACCATAAAGTATTGAATTTCGATATCGAGCCCTGTTTTCAAAAGAATGTACTGCATTGCACTGGACCACCTTTCAGTTTTATATTGGATCATTTGAACTTTAGGGTGTTTTTTGTGACGATATGATCTGGAGCTGAAGATGCTGTTAGTTTCTTTCTGTTTTCACAGCCACGGGCCCCTAAACGGCTGTTAGAGATCTCTCCACTGAAGCTGCTGCAAGAGCTCACAGAGAGCTAGCCATGTGTTTAGTTCTTAAATGCTATAGAAGTTAAGAGATGTAAACAGATGTGTTACAAATCTCTTTGTAAATCTCTCACCTGCTCTCTCTCTCTCTGACACTCTTTCTCTCTCACTCCCTCCCTCTCTCTTTCTCTCCCTTTCTCTCCTTCCCTCCCTCTCACACTTTCTCTCTTTCTCTTCCTTTCTCTCCCTTCTCTCTCTCTCTCTTTCTCTCGCTCCCTCTCTCCCTTCTCTCTCTCTCTCTTTCTCTCGCTCCCTCTCTCTTTCTCTCTCTCTCTCTCTGACTTTCTCTTTTTCTCTCTCCCTCTCTCTCCTTTTCTCTCTCTCTATCCCCCCCCTCGCTCTCTCTCACACACACACACACACACACACACACACACACAAAATCCTCTACCCTGCCTGCATGGTGAATGCCAGGCTGCGCTGTTGCCCTGGCAACCAGGACCCATTTGCGCATCCAGTTCCTACTTCTCCACTGAGGAGAGAGAGAGAGAGAGAGAGAGAGAGAGAGAGAGAGATAGAGAGAGAGAGAGAGAGAGAGAGAGAGAGAGAGAGAG
>JBBJLS010071995.1:0-10690 GCA_037577275.1 Bryconaethiops microstoma
GTTAATTGTATTTATTGTAATATTAATGTTTTAACACTAACTTAACACTACTGTCCAGTAGTAAACAGGTTTTAAGTGTAATTTTCCCAGGTGCCCAAGACTTTTGCACAGTACTGTGTGTTTGTGTGTGTGTGTTTGTGTGTTTGTGTGTGTGTATATATATATATATATATATATGAAAACATTTGTATTGTTAGCAGGTCTTTGTATGTTATATTGTAATTTGTGCAATTTTATTTCAATAGTTTTTGCTGCTTCTACTTTCTTTTGGACTTTCCACTTTGCTATTGAAACAATCCAAATTTCCTACCTGTGGGATTAGTAAAGGGTTCTCTTATCTCATCTTATTTTTCTTAGATTCAATCCAAGTGGACAGGTTTGCTGTGTGTGCCTCAGTAAGTGGCCCATAATAGTCTCTAAAGCTCTCCTTCCAAACAGAGTGGAACGATTCCAGTTTTGTCAGCTGCCTTTTATGCTCTAATTTTGCTTTAAGTGTGTTATACCAAGAAGCAAGCTTCATCTGTCTAATGCTTTTACATCTTAAAGGTGCCAACTTCTCTAATATGGAACAAAAAGTGGTCCATAAGCATTCATTTAGATTAACCAACTCGGTTGGACCAGATGGAGAGCTGACTGGGGTTGCTAAATCTGGGAGGCTTTCAATGAATCTAAGAGCTGTGGAGGATGTTATTGTGCGACCAGCACAAAGGCAACGGGATGTAAGTATAGTATGACTAAGATGAAGCTCATTTGTGATGAGGTAATGATCTGATATTACTGTGGTCTGGGAACAGTAGCTATGTTATCTATATTAACATCTAGGCTCAAAGTTTAATCAATGCTGTGACTGCAGTAATGAGTGAGCCCCATTATATTTCAGCAAAACCTACAGAATCAAGGATTGATGCAAATGCATGTTTCAGTGCACCATGTTCTTTCGAACATCAAAATGAATATTAAAATCTCCAGCGATTATAACTTTATCACCACACGCTGCAAGGTTTGCCAGGAAATAACTACATAACTACATTCTCATATGAGCTCTCTATAAGGTGGCTTGTAATTAGTGAAAAGGAGGTCTTACTTGTTTCTGGACTGGTTATATTAAGAAAGAGAATCTCAAAAAAGTGAAGGTAAAAAATGTTTTCTGTGCATGGCTGCCTATCTCCCGCTTCGCCACTTTGACTTTGAGGGTCGTGCATGTAGTTCTAGCCTGTGGGGGTGGCCTCATTTAATGCAAAATACTCATCAGGCCTGACTCAGTGTCTGGACATCAAGCATCCAAGTCCTGATCAGTGATTCTTTCATTTACAGAGATGGCTTTAGCAGGAAATGATCTTACATTAAGCCGCCCCAGCTTTAGATCTAAGGTGCTGTTGTTGCAAGTTGTTTGCGATTCTAAGTTAATTAAATTGGTAGAAAAGATTTTTTAGTTTTTCTGCTTTTCCGTTTGGTTCGGGGAACAGACACAGTCTCAAAAGACTCGAACCTAGTTGGTGTCTTAAGGCACGGTCTGTCAGCAGTGACTGTCTGAGCTACACTCTCTAACTAGCAGGATAAGGGCTATGATGCAAAAAACAAGCACAGCATCCTCCCAAGAGGTGGATCCCATCCCGAGCCAAGAGACCAAGCTTGCCCTCAAGCATTGACCACTTGTCAATGAAACCCACTTTGTTTTCAGCGCACCACTTGGATGTCTCAGCATTTGACTGCTGAAACCTGCTGTGGGCTTAGGCACTGCACTGCACTGCACTGGGATGAGGCCAGAACATATTACGTCATCTGGGCTAATATTCATACCTCTTTAGTGTTATCTTTAGTCACTGTTATGTATTATAACTATATCATTAACTCCAACATAAATAACTATCTTTGCATACCTATAGCTAGCTTAAAGCTTCAGGTACCCCTAATATCCAGCACCCAGGCTCCTGGTAAACAACTCGCTGTTGCTGGGGTCCCTGAAGGAGAAGCTATTTTCACGCACCATAGAATAGAATCACCTATTACATGCGACCGAAATAGATTCACGCTTATGTAATTACTGTGTTTGGTGTTCTTTATGCAGCAGAAACGTGGGTGAGAATAATAAAGAAAACAAACAAAACACCAACTTCGGCCGGCGCCGGTCGTAGCTGTCCACAGCTGTGTGGACCTTAAATGTCGGTTTAGTCTGTGCGTGTGGCTCCACATCAGCTGCTCTAATGCAGTTTCTTCTATGTGAATAGGATGCTGCCTCTGTAATGGGATTAGTAATGCATAGGCAAAAGTGGGGCTAAATGATAAGCAATGGAGAGTCTAATCAGATCAGCGATGGAGAATTGGGTGGGTGGTGGTGACGTAGCCGGGCCAAAAGATACCGGTGACCAACGCTGTGTGCGTGTGTGTGCGTGTGTGTGCGTGTGTGTGTGTGTGCCTCATTTCATTTTGCCTCATTGTATATTGATTGTCCACTCTGTTGTGAAGTTAACAAAAGGATGAGTAGTTTGTCTGATAAAGTCGACCATTATTAGGTTTACACTGATTTATTGACCCAGTGGTAAAGCACAATAATGTCTAGGAGCAGGATTTCCCCACGCAGTTCATTTTTATGGGTTTTTTTTTTCTGTCGAAAGGAACAGTACGTGCATTCAAAATTCATGAAACGCAAAGCCTTCATCAGATTTGTAAATTTGCAAGCGTGTTTGTTAGTGAGGGGATCCATGATACAGGTGCAAGTGAGTTTTATTTGAAGGGATTGTATAATATTGTGAGAAAGGGGCTTAGAAGATAGGTGGAGGGTCAAAACTCTTGGAAATAAGACAATAAACACTGAAGGTAGAAATAAGTACATTGTAAGATCAAAACATTTATTTTATTTTGATTTATTAATAAATGGCCCTTGAATGTGAGTCAGCTTGCGACAGTCTTCTAAAAGAGCCGGCTCGAAGAGCAGACTTGTTCGGGAATGACCCGCCAGCAAGCAGCGTGTTATCTGCAATATGACTGACCAGCCAATAATCGAATAATAATCCATTTACAGTCCTCATATTACAGCTGCCAAATACACCATGATTTTAAACATTTTTGATATGTTTCTCTCCCTACAGTACACAACATGCATTTTGCAAATACAGCAGACAGCACAGTTGTGTTGACCAGTCTTGACTGCTGGCCAAGCCACTGAACTACAGACTAATTTTAGCTTTCAGCCTGGTTGTTTAAGAAATGCGTGTTTTCCATCAGGAAGATGATGTACTTCAGTTATATAACTACAATAAGCTATGGGTCCTTCTAGCAGTAACTTTAGCTTTCTGACCCCCCAACTCCTGAAAATGAACACAGTCCACCCCCAAAGCTATCGCAGATTTTTGAAAAGCTTTTCCCACCTTTAAGATGTATCATCAGAGGAGATTTGCCCTACTCTTTAAAAACTCTACTGCAGCACCACAGTAAGATGAAAGCGAGCATGTCTGCAACAGATTGAGCATGGTTATTTTTCATTTTGCCCAGTGTCCCTTTAATATGACTAGGGACATGAAACAGGAGGGTAAAAAGATCCATTTTGACTTTTTGATGACTTTAAAATGTAAACAATAATATATAATGTCCCGCATTAAAGTTGGGTTTTATATAGCCAACCTCTCCCAGACTGACGTGCTGTCACTTTACACCTTTCCCTTTTTCCCTAGCAAAAGTCTCTGCATAGCTTATGTTAACATTTGGTGGTTTTTGTATGGGGATTTTTTGCAAAGAAATGTCCAAAATGTCCAAGTGACTTTCAGGTGGCGACTTGCTATCTGGAGCAAGTGTGCCCCAGTTTTAAAAAACCCATTCCCTCCACATCTGCAAGTTGCCACTCATGCGACACACAGCTTTGAATTATCAGTCAGTCAGAAGTCAGCAGCGGTGTGTAAGTGCCTACGCTTTCCTCCGAAGCCATTACAGCACTTTTTTAGAATACTCACTCTTTGCGCTCGGCACTTTAGCGTTTAGAGCATGTCTGGAATACACCTGTGGAGAAACATAAAACGTGATCCTTGGAATGCATGTGAATGTGTCTGTGGGCGTGCGTGCCTGCCGGATTGCGGGCGGGAATTCGCTTTATGTGGCCTGGCCTGACTTTGAAAGCTAGTGAGGGCTTTCATGAGGCTGCCAGTGGAGTTATTCAGACCCTGCAGATAGCCTTAATTACAGCCTGCAATTAGCCTCGTGACAGCGGTTCACTCGTTTCTGTGTTTAAAGCGAAGTTCTTTTGTGTTGCGCTCAGTCGGCAGTTCAGGATGTCTTAGCGTAAGGAAAAAAACGGGGAAAAAAATAGACGTTCGGGCCCAATTCACAGACAATGCGAGTGATTAAATGTGTTCGTTTGTTCTGTTGCATATGGAGCTAATTGAATGAACTGACTGTCTTCATGATGATAGGCTTCATGGGCCATTTTCTAACTGTGGATACTCTATGCTTGGTAGTTAGGGGGAAAGAATAGCAACAGCCCACACGCATCCAGCATGCTGGCAAAACGTTTTAAAAGCTTGGCAGGTGCTGTGAGTCATGCAGAATATTGCAGGAATGGCAAAAATGGTGCACAGTATGTAAATGGTTTTTGTTTTTTGTTTTTTCCCTGGGATTGTCCCTTCACTCTCCAAATAGGACCTACAGCCTATCCTGAAACAACGTGACGCTATACACCTAGGCCACAAAATCGATCCAGCTGTCCATCATGTTTCTGCGGTCACTGATCTCAGCCTAGGCCTCCTGAAATGATACTCTACTCTTTGTTGCACTGAGCTGCAAAAATAACCACTCTGTCACCTGATATTGGCCATGTGTATTAATAACCGCACCAATCTAACACTCTCCCAAGTCCATTTCCTTCCTCCCATATGCCTTCTCTTCATCGCCTTTCACTGTTTTTGACAATGAGTTTCTATGGTTTCTGTCACTGTAAAAAATGGTTCATGAATCTGAAAAAAAAAACTTCCGTATGAACTGGTTTTCTTCAACTTATATTAACACGTTTAACAAACCATTGTTTTATTCCAAGTAATTATTTATGTTGGATAAAACCAATTCAACTGCTTGTAATTAGGCTGCTGTGCCAAAATGTTCTATCCTATTATGTATATCCTGTTCCACTTAATTTTTCCATTATTTTCTGTCTTTGTTCTACGTGTTAAGGTTTGGTTTTATATATCAAAGGTTGGTTTGGTTTTATGTATCAAAAAGGGTCTTTTCCCATAATCATGTAGACCCTCTATTGAATTAGAAGGCTGTTTTTGGTATTAGCAGCTCAGATAGTTTTTGGTATTTTTCCAAACTTCTGTGTTGTCAGTCACTGAGATCATTGAGTTCCTGATGTTAAATGGTTCCTTATAATACTTATCAACACAGATTTCTTTCCTATGGCAATCATGGGAACAAGAGGTTGCAATATCTACAGTGCAAAATTAACCATTGTTTTTACCACTCAAAACATGCCCGTGTCTACTGAGAGTTTGGTTTTAATGCTAATTGTATATAGAATGGTAAAATAGTGGTAAACAGGGACTATTTTGCCTTACAACACTCATTATGTGCCTCAGGCAAATTAGCCATAAATATTTCATGTAATAACTTTGTGTGAGGTAGCGTTTAGAGATGCTAAACACACCGTAATGTTAAAAGTTGGGAAACCTGTAAATTAGTCTGAACATGTCTCTTCTGAAAACTGAAAATATGAAAACATTCAAAAATAAATGAATAAATGATATTTTTTCTCAAATAAGTCAATTTACAACTTTCTAGGATAGGATGTTATCATATAAAGTGAACTTCAGATGTCTGGTTCCATTCACCACCACTATTTCTCAAGAGGCATTTCATGTCAAACTGCTCTAAATGACCTCATTTACATCTTAATATCTCAATTATAGAATTTGAAGAAAAAAAGTTATATTATTCCTTTTTAATATCAGTGCATGCAAATACGCTCTGTTCTGACTGATCACTCCCTACGTATCTCTGGAATCTTCACGACAGCCAGAAACCTCACACATTCAGTCGTTTTCCCCACGCCTTCCACTTCGAAAACAGATTTTCCACAGGAACAACACAATCCACAACTTCATCATTTGATGGGTATAACTGCTGCGGGCTGAATGGGTTGTAAGTGTGCTCATGCTTGTGACATCATAAACATAATGAGTTCAAAATCTGCAGGGGTTGGGGAGTGAATCGTATGTTCTCAAACAGTGTTTGCAATACACAAAAAAGCTGCACTATTGTCCTCCGCCTTCTTTTAAACAATTCCTCTTCTATTGCACTTTTAATTTTATGTATTCTTTTCATTCATTCATTTTCTGTAACCGCTTATTCCTTAGTTGGGTTGCAGGTACCCGGAACCTATTCCAGGGCCAACAGGCGCCAGGCAGGGACTCACCCTGGGCAGGGCACACACACACACACGCACACACACACACCTAGAGTCAATTTAGAGTCTCCAATTCACCTGACGTGCATGTCTCTGGACTGTAGGAGAAACCAGAGTCTCCACACACACACAAGACCAGGACCCAGATTCAAACCCCCAACCCTGGAGGTGTGAGGCAACAGCTGTGCCACTGTGGGGACGTTCTTTTATTTCTTTTATTTCTTCCATTATTTTATTCTATTTTATTTTATTTTGTATTCTATTTCTGTAAAGCACATTGAATGACCATATGATAATGTGCTATATAAATAAACTATATAAATATCACAAAATATAGATTTCCATAATATGGGCCCTTTAATTGTTACGAACACAGTCACAATGAGATGCCGTTTTCCAGGAACCACACAAAATACACCTTTTTTCCACTATTTTGACGTGTCTGACTACACACAGACATATGCTGTTAAGACATCAATGTTGGCGTCGACTCATGAATGGGGATGTTTCTGTTTTGTGTTTGACAGTTATCCATTGCACTCCTCTGTCAAATGGAACATGCAAACAAAGCTCCATCTTTATGTAAAGATAATATTCTATCGCTGCTCGGATCTGAAGAGAAGCTATTACTGGCCGTGGGAAGCCGTTGGTGCTTCAGCTAGGCTTTTTGAAGCCAAATGGCTTTAAATGTGCTGACAGCTTAATGGTAGTTAAATACAGTTAGTGTTTCTGCGATCACGCTGGTTATTTGACGGTTCTGTGACATGGCAGGGGGACCATGTGAGGACCACCCTCGGAACACACGGCACGACACACAATAGCAATGTCACCGGAGTAAAAGAGCATGCTGTGAAAATCTGTTCACCTTTCTCACCCTCACCTTTATCCCACGCAGCATCTCTCCCCCATTAACATTCAGTTCATATACTTTTTATCCTCAATCAGAGAAATTATATAAAGTGCAGATTCTAAACTTTCGGTCCATCCATTGCTTTTTCACCAATGTAAATCGAATGTAAATGTAACAAATACAGAATGTACAGAATGTAAATCGAATGTAAATGTAATTAAATTAGGATTGTCATGTTAATAATTTTTTATGAATAAAGAAACAACATTCATTTTAATACATTTTCTTTGTTTCGCCCTTTAAACAATCCATAGTAGAGCAGATTGCAGGTTGTATGATCAGTGTCTTGTCTTTTGGTCTTTCAGTGCATCCCTATACATTATTTATATATATATATATATATATATATATATATGTATGTATGTGTGTGTGTGTGTGTGTGTGTGTGTGTGTGCTCATACTGTGTAATGGAAGACAATGTGTTTTACAGTATCATACAATGTGCAATGTAAAAGTTATATAAAAAAAAATTTAATTGTAGATAGCAATCATGCAAAAAAATGCAGTGAATTGCATCTGTACTATGAAAAGATACCATAACTGGTAAGACCTGAGCATTTAGACAAATCAAGTCCTCTGGTCAGGTTCTCTCTGGACACCAGTGATGAAAATGGAGACCATGTTATTTTTATGTTCAGCTTTATGTGAATCTTACATTCCTGTGTTTAAAATAATATCACTGAATTACTGAAAGGAACAAATCCATTCTAATGAAGCTTATTTCGCCCACTTATATAACGCGATTAATCGCAATCGATTACTTTAATCAAATGTCAGCCTAAAATTCTTTATATAATTCATGGTAAAATTCCATTGAATTCTAATGAAGTATTAAATGAATGTGAACCAAATTATCATAATGATTTGGTCGCTATTCCATATGGGCCTCTTTTTTTCATACATTCATTTATATGTAAAGTAAATACAGCATTGTGTCCATGTTTGCAAGTATGTGTGCACCCTACCTATTCCTGTGAGGGGGAAGGAATACATATGCATCTCCTTATGTCAGTATTCGTATGTATGTGTGTGTGCACATGTATGTACATATGCATGAGCAGATGTGTGCGTGGATGCTAGTGCGTGTACAGTAGGCCTGCTCTGAGGGATTTAGTGGTACCCTGCGTGTGTCTGTGCTGTGGAATTATGGGGCTCCCAGAGAGAGAGCAGCCCTCTTTAATCATCCTCTCAGGCGGGAGTGGGCGGTCAGGGGCGGCTACCCGAAACGTCCCGGGACGGCCGCGAGCTCGCCGTGTGCCAGTGCCAGTGTCTGTTTGTTGTTGTTTGCTCACCAGCTTGTTTATTTTTGCATACTGCTCGACCCCGCTGAGCGCCTGGATCTCCTGAAACTGGCAGCATGCCAACTCTGAGCCTTATCCTAGAACAGAGAGTTCACCTCAGGTGCTTCTGAAACGCCCAAAAATCACACACCTCCCTAAGTGAAGGTGTGTTGTTACGTAAGTGCAGAGCAGCAAAATATAAAAAAATCTGGACTAAGATTAAAGGAACTGTTCGACCACGTATTCTAGCGTTGCTGTGGAGGCATTCTGGCACAAATGTAGCATTTAACGTTTGGTGTACTCGAGTGGTTTGACAGAATTTGTGATTTCATTTGGTTTTTTTGTTTTTGTTCATTTTGTCACTCATGATGCATCACCTGAATATGTCATTGAGAATATCTGCTGCAACCAGTATGGACCTCTTTAACCTCATGTCTTTAACTCATGTCCTAGGTCATGTTAAGCACAGTCTATTGAGTCATACACAACATGGACTAAAGTATTGGAATGCCAGACCATTACACTGACAGGGACTTTAATGATATTGCATTCAAATTCATAGACTTTAATATGGAGTTGGTCCCCCTTTGCAACCATAACAGCTTCCACTCTTCTCTGAAGGCTTTCCACAAGATTTTGGAGTTTCTGTGAGAATTAGTGTCCATTCATTCTGTAGAGCATTTATGAGGTCAGACACTGATGTTGGATGAGAAATTCTGGCTCACAATCTCCGTTCCAGTTCATCCCAAAGGTGTTGGATGGGGTCGAGGTCAGGGCTCAGTGTGGGACAGTCAAGTTCTTCCACACTGAACTCATCCACCCATGTCTTTGTGGAGCTGCTTTGTGAGTTGGGACACTTCCTCAAACTGGGTCCACAATGTTGGAAGCATGGTGTTATCCAAAATGTCTTGGTCTGCAAGCATTAAGATAAAGCCCTTCATTAGACGTAAGGGGCCTCATGAATTTAGCAATTAAGAGGTGTGTCCCAAAACTTTTCTCCATATAGTGTATCATTCCGAGTAAGCTTTGATCAAAGTTTAGTGACTTTTGAAAGTTGCATACAATATTAAAAAAAAATTTTTTTACCAGTAATATCATAGGATCCACCACCACCACCACTATCACCCCATCTGTCATTAGGGACAAAACATCAGTCTTAAGCTCCATTGCTGGCTGCACGTACTCTCAGCTATGCTAATTGGTTAGTCTACTGTAGGCAACCTCCAGCAGGCACTGCACTGTCTCTGTACTTAGTCTCTCACTTTCAGTTTTTGGAGCCGTTGTACAACAATCCCTCAGATATTTCAGTTTGTTCATGTTAACATGTGCATGCACACACTCATACACACACATTGGCCACTCCCCTAACCCGCATCCAGTTGCACTTGAAGATGGATTAATTTGAATGACAACCCGGGAGTCTTTTTTTTTTCTTGTGCTTTTCTCCTGATTTAGCTTTATTCAAAGAAAGCCTGGCTGTAAAGCCTTAGTTATGGATCATTGGTTTTCAAGCTGTGGGTCCAATGTGCGGATATTTTTTTATTTTGGGAGCACAGCTAAATGAAGGGCCTTTTAGATCAGAAACAGCATCCATTCTGTTTCTACACAGCAGCCCTTCTGCCTCCAAAGCACATCTGTGTTATCAATGTAGCCTTTTATACCCGTCGCATGCAGCAAGTGTAAAGTGCAGCTGCAGAGCGCCGCGTGAACAATATAAATCTGAAGTCTTTTCATTATTCTGTGGTTGGCATTTTGCCCATATTAGGAGCTCTATGTGTAAATTGATAAGAAGTACAAAATACATGACAGTGTGTACTTTTGCAGAGAACGCAATTCTCTGTATTTTATATATATACAGTGCTGTGAAAAAGTATTTGTCCCCTTACTGATTTTTTTTTTGTGTGTGTTTGTCACACTTAAACATTTCAGATTATCAAACAAATTTGAATACTAGACAAAGATAACATAAGTAAACACAAAATGCAGTTTTTAAGTGATTATGTAATTTATTAAGGAAAGAAGAACTATCCAAACCTAATTGCCCCCTAAACCTAATAACTGGTTGTGCCACCCTTAGCAGCAACAACTGCAATTAAGCATTTGCAATAACTG